>CM042315.1:3375248-3520248 GCA_023566125.1 Zingel zingel
TGCTGTTACTATCATTCTCTGGCTGCAATGATGGTAGACTCCGAGAGCACAGATGTGAAAGACAAGGTAAGGCTGACCAATCAAAGCAGACTGGGCTTTTATCAGAAGGGGGGGCTGAAAAAGACGGGCGCTAAAACGGGGCGCTTCAGACAGTATGAGGGAAATAATGTGTTTGTTTGAACATGAAAGCATGTAAACTTGATCTAGTAGAAACCCGAAATACAAGTACGAACCTGGAAATGAGCATGATTTGGGACTTTTAAATTCTGCTGAAAATTCTGCGTCCGCTGGTCCCGTGTGGCCCTGCTTATAACTGTTGTTGATTCTGCGATGCTACATTGGTTACTTCAATATTCTATTAATCTGTGCCCCCGTCGTACTGTAAGGGCTATAAAAAGGTTAGAGTGTTGTACGTACACATCCATCCGTCCATTAGGAGCCAGTTGGTGGACGGCGCGCTGCAGGCTTCCCTCTGGCTGCAGTACACTCAGCATGCTCTGCCTTTCTCTGTACCTGGAGGCCAGCACTCAGTCTTTGTTACAGCTGCTACAGTAATCATTCCACACGAATGTAATAAACCATTAAACATATTAACCACTGGGGGTTCACACTGCAAGAGCCGTCTGCTTTAGGCCGAAAAATTTGCTTTCTTTAAATGTTGCTAGGGCTGCAACTAACCATTATTTTCATGGTTGATTAATTTGTCGATTATTTTCCTGATTAATCGATTAATTGTTTGGGTTATAAAATGTCCGAAAATGGTGAAAAATGTGGATCATTTTTTCCCAAAGCACAAGATGTCGTCCTCAGATGTCTTGTTCTATCCACAACTCATAGATATTCAGTTTTACTGAGAAGAAGCATAAAAAAAATGGCTTAAACCCAGTGGTGTAGTCTACGTGATACGCAGTATACTCACTAAGAAAGCTCCAGGATTTCCATATACCCACTTAAAAATGCCCAATGACACGCAACAACATAATTTTTTCACTATATTTTTTTATATATTTTGAATTGTCATCTGTGTTTTTCTTCTTCACATAGGCTAAATAAAGGGATTTCCACTGTAAAGCGGTGCATAAAAGTCTATCAGAATACAGGAAATGAAGTCTTTGACGCTCAAAATTTCCCTAGGGGAGGACAACACTGATAATCGATTAATCTTTGCAGCCGAGGAATGACTGTAACGGAGTATAGCGGCACTTTCTAATGTATAAATCACCAATATAGCTTCTAAAACAAAAACTACACAACTGGACATGTTCCATGACCGAGACAAGACCGAGACTTTGAGGGGTTGAGACCGAGACAAGACCGAGACTTTGAGGGGTTGAGACCAAGATAAGACCGAGACTTTGAGGGGTTGAGACCAAGATAAGACCGAGACTTTGAGGGGTTGAGACCGAGACAAGACCAAGACTTTGAGGGATTGAGACCGAGACAAGACCAAGACTTTGAGGGGTTGAGACCGAGACAAGACCAAGACTTTGAGGGGTTGAGACCAAGATAAGACCGAGACTTTGAGGGGTTGAGACCAAGATAAGACCGAGACTTTGAGGGGTTGAGACCGAGACAAGACCAAGACTTTGAGGGGTTGAGATCGAGACAAGACCGAGACTTTGAGGGGTTGAGACAGAGACAAGACTGAGACTTTGAAGGGTTGAGACCGAGATTGAGACAGAGACAAGACAGAGACTTTGAGGGGTTGAGACCAAGACAAGACCGAGACTTTGAGGGGTTGAGACCAATATAAGACCGAGACTTTGAGGGGTTGAGACCAATATAAGACCGAGACTTTGAGGGGTTGAGACCGAGACAAGACCAAGACTTTGAGGGGTCGAGACCGAGACAAGACCGAGACTTTGAGGGGTTGAGACCGAGACAAGACCAAGACTTTGAGGGGTTGAGACCAATATAAGACCGAGACTTTGAGGGGTTGAGACCGAGACAAGACCAAGACTTTGAGGGGTCGAGACCGAGACAAGACCGAGACTTTGAGGGGTTGAGACCAAGGCAGGGCGAGTCCCACACTGCGTGACACGATAAAATGTGGAAAATGCTAACCATAGGCACTCCTCAAATTGATGAGAGATCCACATTTACATTAAAAAATACCTCACATCTCCCAGACAGCCAGAGCGTCTTCTCCTGTCTCCCACATTCACTTTCTTGGGAGTGCGTGTTAAGGGGGGCGGGGAACGGGGATTAACAGTTACAAATTTCAAATTAGAAATTTGAAGCAGGAAGTTTTACATCCAATCACAGTCCTGATGTGAACTCATAAATCAGACAGTGCACAGGAAATTTAGTGATATCACCGCAGCTGTGGTCTTGACCCAGACGAGACCGAGTAAAAATGTGGTTCAACATGCATCCTCTCCATCAGCTGCTGGAGCTTTGGGAGAAAGTTTGCATTATGATGCCCCCTACTGTTCATTTTGCATCATTACATTATTAAATCCTTCCAGCAATGACATGATGAACATCTGTAGTTTTAGTTTAAAGTTTAATGAATCCTCTGAAGACTAAATAAACGCAAAGACACTTCCATCTTAACTCCAGTCTACCATACTTCTCTTTTGGCACGTTTTAGTCCATTATTACTCATCTCATGAACTTAGAGCTGCAAATATGAATCGATTAGTTGTCAACTATTAAATTAAACGCCAACTATTTTGATAATCGATTATTCAGTTTGAGTCATTCTTTATAAAAAAAAAGTAAAGATTGCTGCTTGTTAAATGTGAATATGTTCTAGTGTCTTCTCTCCTCTGTGACAGGAAACTGAATATCTTTGAGTTGGGACAAAACAAGACATTTGAGGACGTCATCTTGGGCTTTTTGGGAAACACTGATCCACATTTTTCTCCCTTTTCTGAAATTTTTTAGATCAAACAACTAATCCATTAATCAAGAAAATAATCGACAGATTAATCAACAGTGAAAATATCGTTAGTCGCCGCCCTAGTGAACAGTAAACAGTTTAACTAAAGAGGGAATTTTTCTTGTATTTCTCAAGAAAAAGGAAGAAAACAAAGAGAAAAGAATTTTAGCAGCAATCATTAGGCAACCTCACAGATTTAACTTATCTTCTAGTTGCAGCCCTAAATGAGTTTAAAACAACACCAATGTTCGAGATATCAAATCAAATCAAAAACACAGAAAACTAGTTAGCAAATATGAAGTTACACTGACTACACATGGTCTGTTGTCAGTGTGCTGAAACTTGAGCCGCTCTGTCTCCCTCTGACTGACTGTCGTCTCCTCTCTGTCCCTCTCAGGCTTCCCGCAGACGACTCAGGGATGCGTAACAACGCTGCGGCTGCTGCCCTCACCTCCACCCCTCCCAGCAGCCTCCCCTCCCAGACGCACCCCTGCAGCCCGCCAGACTCCGTCTCCTCCCTCACCCCCTGCTCCTCGCTGCCACCCTCCGTGTCGCCCACCCTCACCGACGTCTTCGGCCTGCCCACCCCACCCATGGGCAGCGGCGGCGCCTACAGCCTGAGCTCTTCGTGTGGCGGCAGCGGGAGCTCGCGCTCACCGTCGCCACTCACTCTGATGCAGGCGGTGGCGGCCTCGGGTAAGCCCTTCGCTTCCAAGCCCATGGAGCTGTGGAGCAAGCACGACGTGGCGGACTGGCTGGAGAGCCTGAACCTAGGTGAGCACCGGGACGCCTTCCTGGACAATGAGATCGAGGGCGCCCACCTGCCCTCGCTGCAGAAAGAGGACCTGATAGACCTGGGCGTGACGAGGGTGGGCCACCGCATGAACATCGAGCGGGCCCTCAAGCTGCTGCAGGACAGATAAGCCCCGAGGAGACGGGGTGGCGACGTGCGGAGTCCGGAGGCCGAGGAAAAGGGAGAGGGGAGGTGTTTCCGATCACTTTTTACCGATCTCTTCATCAGACATAATCTCAAGTCGTTGAACTGGGTAGACGTTTTTTTGTCCAAGCTGATGCTGCCTCTTGCTGTTTTTTGTCCTCTCATCCTCCGCCGCCCTCATCTCAGCGTTCCGGTCTTGTCCGCCCTCTTCAATTTCTTCCCACCGCCCTGAGCATCAGGGGATCACGGGATGTCGGGCGGAACCGCAGGGGGAGAAAGAAGAGTATAGCTGCTATGTCACATCAAGGAGAGCAAAAAGCAGAGGATGCCAGTACGAAGGACTGACCAGAAAACAAAAAAAAACTCTGGAATAATGTGTGTACTCAAACACGTTTGGAAGTTTATTTCACATAAAAGACTCATGCTCACCCAACTGCTTTGGAATACTAAAAGACTTTTTCCATACACCCCGGTGTGGGTGCATGAAAAACCAGCTGAGCTGGTCGTTGCTCCTTTTCTATCTTTGCTAGAGTTTGTTCAGAAAATAATATTTCTTCACTAGAGTCCTACCGGAGTTATATTTCTGGGTGCATCTAAGGTTGTAGAGACAAATTTGAGATAGAGACTTTTTTGTTGTTGTTGCTTTTCACCTCGTTTGTGTCAAATAAGAACATTAGCTGACATGTTTAAAGAAATACTAAACCATATCTTGTGTCCTTACACACACACACACACACACATACACACACACACACACTTTATGCACAGTGCCGCACACTGACAAACAAGAATACACACTGTCTTCACAGATATACACACCCTAAGCATGTGTACACACACCGTTACTGCGATGGCCTTCTTCTCCTGAGAGAGAGCAAAGCGTGGAGAGAGGTGGTCACTAGAGGAGGAGCTCCGCTGTTACTGTAGCAGGGGCCCCCAGGGCCCCTCGCCAGTCTACACCCACCCGGTGTCCACCTCATACAAGGAAAACCAAGGGGAGGACACAAGGTACAAGATGGACAGACCAATGTTGGACCAGAAAAGTTTTACCAGCTTGTCTGTCTGCAAAGGGCGTCCTTGTCCCTCTTGGCTTTTCCTTCTAGTTTTGTGTGTATGAGTGTGTGTGTGTGTGTGTGTGTGTGTGTGTGTGTGTGTGTGTGCGTGTGCGTGCGTGCATGTGTGTGTGCGTTTCACTGGTCGACCCAAAATATCATTAAGGCCAGTTTAGCTATTTCCATGGATCCGCTATATAGGCCACAGTATAGGGAAACTAGAGCTGTACTTTACTTTTCTTCATTCTGTCAAATCTCCTTCCACTTCACCATTAGCAGGTCAACACAGGTGTTCATGTGGCCCCGCAGCAATGCTGATGCTTCAAACACCCTGTGTGTGTACGGGGTAGAAGTTGAGGTGTTTTTAGAGAGAGCTTTACAAGGTACGTTTTAAGGAACAGTTTGACATTTTGGGAAATACGCTCATTCGCTTTCTTGCCGTTAGTTAACACACGTAACTGTGTTCATGTTCGAACCCTGTTTGCGGCTATTGGCCGTATTTACATTCGGTCTGACGCAGTTTCCTGTCTTTTTAATTCAATTTCATTTGAATTATAGTGTCAAATTATAACAGAAGTTATCTCAGGACACTTTACAGATAGAGTAGGTCTAGACCACACTCTATAATTTACAGAGACCCAACAACGATTCCCCCCAAGTGCAAGAATTTGGTTCCTTGGTGTTTTCACAGTGCTTTTCATAGTTTTTACACATCTAAGAATCTATGTGTGAATTTTCATATTTGTACATGGACATTCACGTGTCTAATTAGTATACGAAAGTGATTTTGAAGAGAGAAAGCAGTAAGAACGCTTGGGCGACGCTCAGGTGGCGGTATAGGTGAAAATTTAGGAGCTTTTAGCCTAATTTGGAGTTGTTGGAGCATGCAGTTTTATTGTGAAGAACAAAAGTACAGTCACGGATGTGTTGACAGAAATTATGTTCATTTGGGCGACTTGTTAATACGGTTATTACTCCCAAAAAATCTGCAGCGGCCAGTGACTTTTTACAGCGGGGAGATAGATGTGTCCGTGTATGGCCAAGGGTAACACACTGCTAATTCACCGGTATTAGCTTCCTTTTGCCGACTCTTGTAAAGACAAAGGTAAATGGTTAAAATGAAGAAGTTACACTTTAGTTTGACACCATAAATAACTTTTATATTTGTATTTAAACAGATGGTTTTAATAGAACATTAGCCAAAAAGTGTCCGAGCATGAACACCACGGTCATGTCTGTAACGTTACGCTAAATGTAAAGCTGGAAGCAGGAGACAATTAGCTTAGCATAAAGACTGGAAGGCGTCTCTTCAGGCTCTGTATGTTTTACAACTATAGGATTGATTACTATGAAATTCTGTACACATATTAATGTTTCCGTTGGTATAAAACGTAATAACTTTTGGTTGTTACACAACTTTTACTCTAGCGCCATCATCAGGTTAAAACAGAACTACTAATATATACTACGGACATTCCCGTCAGCCTCAGCTGTACTTTGTGCTTAGTGCTAGTTAGCAAAATAGCAACTAAGATGATGAACATGGTAAACCCTTTACCTGCTAAAACATCAGCATGTTAGCGTTGTCATTGTGAGTATGTTAACATGCTGATGTTAGCATTTAGCTCAAAGCACCGCTGTGATAAGTACAGACTCACAGAGCTGTAGCATGGCTGGAGCTGTTTCCAGTCTTTATGTTAAGCTAAGCTAAGCGTCTCTTGGCTCTAGCTCTATATTTACATGACAGCGGTATCAAACTTTTTCATTAAACTCTCAGCAAGAAAATGAAAAAGCGTATTTTCCAGGTTGTCATTCGATAGCATTTTATTGACTTTGAATCCTATTGACTTTGAATCCAGTGTCACATCCTTTAGGAGGCCTTTTAGCTTTCAACAATTTTAAGTAACTCAAGTTGTAACAAGCAACTTAATACTTAAGAACTCATAGGTTGACATTTAAAGAGCTAAAAGTCCAGTTGTACCAGAGAAATTATGTTTTCTATATAGCTAAATGACTACCTGAACATTTTGTACATTGTTCTTTGTTAAAAAAAAAAAAATGAAGATTAAAGAGTTAATAAGAGACTCGTTAGCATTAAGCTAACTCGAGCGCGACTCCAACCATATCCCAAATGAACCGAACAGCATCCCAAACCGGAGCAGCTGTTTTGAGGTACAATTCTGTGATTTGAAACAGAGTCAAAGGCAAAACACAGTTTTAGACCAAAACAGCCTTCAGGAGAGTGTTTTCTTCTCGCAAAAGAATGCTGTAGACGCAACACTGCGTTAACAAAGCTGTTGCAGACTGACACTGGCGGCCCCGACAGAGAACTTTTCTTCTAAATCATCAGGTTCCTTCTTTGTGGAGCGACTTCAGCCAGAAAGATGACGTGAAATCTCGTTGAATCCTTGGCTTTTAGAGCAGATGGAGATTCTGTGGCATCAGGGTTTTATGTCGAATTACGTGTGTTCACGTAAGTCCACATGCCTTGGACTGCCCCTTTTTAAAGCTATAGTGCGTAGTTTCTGCCCCATCCTCCACACAGTTGCTAGTAGCCAAGGAGGACACGAAGGATTAAAAAACATGATTGACTCTTCAGAAGAGGTCATTATCTTCACTCGAGTTTCTGCGTGCGAAAGTCGTCAGACAAACAATCTTCTGAACATAGCCATACTGAGAAATACAGAGAGAGTTGTGTGGAGCTGAGTCTTAATTAGCTTTGTATCAACTCATTTGGCAATGGCTTGAATGTAACGGACGTTCATTAATATCAAAAAGTTACGCACTAAAGCTTTAACAACTTTGCAAAGAAATAAGTGGAGAACAACCTGACAAAGCCGGCAGATGTTAATCAGCGTGAGCCTTGTGTGAGATTACAAAGGGAAAGAAAACCATTTCTTTTGCAGATGAACTTTGGTCTCTGTTACTAGACTGGACTGGACTATAAGCTTCTCCAAATCCCATATATTCTTATTCAATCTTACTGCAGCTCCAGCAGTAGAGACAGGGTTTAAGCTTGTTATAAGGGTCCAATTTCAAACTAAATCAGCATTTATAAAGCTGGGAAATGTTTGTGTTTGCTAGCAATGAACGCAGGCTGGTCAGAAGTAGAAGTACAGTATGTGTTGAAACGTGTATATAAGAGTGTTTAACGGGATAAAAATGTCTATTTGATTATATGTATAGCTCTATTAAAAGGTTTAGAGTAAAAAAAAGAATTCTATGAAGGTTGATTTATAGTTGCCAGAACTGACCTGATGACCACAGCAGTGGTGTCATTCGCCCCATCATCCTGCAGAGGATGCCTTAAATAAAGAGGCGAAGGCCCTCCCCTTCCGGTGGACCACCATGGGACCGTATTTCGGGAAAATTAAGTATGGTAGTGAACGAGGAGAGACAAATAATTAGTTTGATCCCATTTGAATAGAGCCATGAATTACGCATCATCTCGATTTAAAAGATAATTTTGCAAGTCAAAGTCTCAGTTTGTCATAAAACTGTTGAAGTACACACTTCAAAGTCACATGGTAACGTCTCGCTGAAGCTACAGTACGATGCCTGTGGGATCTAACGTTACTCACACGAGCAACAGGTCTTGCTCGTTCTTTCGCTTCCTGGCTGATAAAAAGACGCTGGCTAAAACCTTACAGTCTCTGGATAAAAGACATCAGGTAAGATAACGTTATGTGCTGTCAAACAGAGCTAAGCTAGCTAACGAGCAAGCTGAGCATCAAGCTTAGGTTTGTCGTAGCACAACTTATGGTGCGTGTCCATTGTCTGCGTCATTTCAACGCTTCCCATTAATTTCAATGGGAGCAGCCCTGCAATGCATTCTGGTAGCATCCCGGGGACTTTGGAGAAGCAGGGCGCGGGGGTCACCCACTCCTCATTTGCATTAAGTTGAATTCAGCCAACTTTATGCAAATGAGGAGCGGCCGGCTCTGCTCAACGCCTCTCAAAAGCTGATGAAAATCTTTTAAACTGACCTTTGTCGATCTGGAATAAAGACAGATTCAGCGACTGCATGGCCTATTCCTCCATTAAAATGTTTCAGGAACACGTTTCGGTGAACTATTTTCGTAAAATAAGAGATCGTATTCCCAACGTGCCGCCATTATGGTCGGTTTTGAAATCCCGGAGCAGCCAGACCCACCTGAGGCGTTTGTTCAGTCAGCTGCCGCCATCGCGGTTGTATGAGGGTGTAGACTTTTTTCTTTGCTTATCAGTGGTCATTAAAAATCAACTGGTGGCAAGCCCACTGGCGTGCAATGCTGGGAAGCGGGGTGATACCATCCGTGAAAACAACGCGTATATGGACATGTACCTTCATATATTGTCCGTGGAACAGAGTTAAGCTAGCTAGCGAGCAAGCCGAACGTCAAGCAAGGTGACGGAAATGTAGTTCACGAGATACATGTATGTAGTTCACTGAGCGGTTTCACACGAAAGTCGTGCAGCGACAAACCTCTGACAATGCTTGATGCTAAGCCTCCTCACTAGCTAACTTAGCTCTGTTCCACAACACGTGTAACGTTATCCTGATAGGTTTGATCCAGTGTCTTTTTATCAGCCAGGATGTGAAAGAACTGTTGCTCGTGTGAGTAACGTTACATCCCACGGGCATCGTAGCTTAAGCCAAACGTGACTCGTGCGACTTTGAAGTGTGTATTCTTTCCAATTACGTATTTTCACATATTTTGAGACTTTCTTCACTTGCAAAATTATCTTTCAAATTGACGATCATATGTGTACTTCATGGTTCAATTCAAACGTTCACTGTTCACCGCTCACTAGCGTACATATTCTTTCCCGAAATAAGGTCCCATGGTGGTCCACCGGACAGTGAGGGACTTCACCTCTCTATATCTCACAGTTCCCTTCCTCCACTGTACCTGCACCACTGTCGGTTGTAAAAGCTCTATCAAGAAAAGGAGCTTGTGTTGTATCTCAAAGTAGATTCTTTCAGAGCACACCTCACGTGTGGTTCGATATGTGCTCGACAGTAACCCAGCGTCTGAAATATTGTTTTATTTAGAGCAAGTTCACCCTTATTTGGTTTCATATCACACTCCGCAGCTTCATGTAGGTGCAATTTTTGAGGAGACGAATGAAACATACACAAGCTCTGTGTTCTGTGAACATTAGCCGTATGTACGGAGGCTGGCATGGGACAATGCTGCTATAATCCTGTTCCTGTTTGAACATGTAACTTATTTTAAAACAGCAAACAGCGAAGTGTCGGAGAGGGGGTAGAAAAGCACAGTATTTTTAAAGATTTGTATAGAGTTCTATGAAATTTTATAGAGGTTATCTGAACAAAATCTGTTCAACACTGATGTGGATTGCCAAAAAAAAAAAAATACTATATAGATCAAAACGTGGATATTTATTATTAGACTTATGGGTTATGTAAGAAGCAATATTTATTCTGAATGAATCTCCTTGGTTGTGTTTTATTTTCCCATTTTAAAGTTACATATCATGATGCGACCACTTGTCAGTGTTTTAATGAAGTGTTGCCTAAAGTAGATAAACTCTCTAGTGCTGTAGTAGATTTAAAGGATAACTTTGGTATTTTTCAATCTGGACCCTATTTTCCCAGGTTTTTGTGTCTAAAAGTGACTAATAGGAACAGTCGCAATACAGGCTGCAGTGTAACCACTCTGGGCATTTGTGCACCTTTAATTTACATCCACTAAAAGTTCAGTTTTTGCCACTGACAGACTCAGATTATTATTCTAAGTGTCTGACAACATTACAGAAAGGATCCCTACAGAGATAGACCTTTTTGTTAAAGAGTAAAATCATTTTTGTTTAACATGAAACAGCCCTGAAATCGCTATTGCTAAACTCACCAGACTCCATGTAAATAATCAGGACTTTTAGCGTGTATAGAGCCAGCATATCTCCACCAGACTCCATGTAAATAATCAGGACTTTTATTGTGTATAGAGCCAGCATATCTCCACCAGACTCCATGTAAATAATCAGGACTTTTATTGTGTATAGAGCCAGCATATCTCCACCAGACTCCATGTAAATAATCAGGACTTTTAGCGTGTATAGAGCCAGCATATCTCCACCAGACTCCATGTAAATAATCAGTACTTTTAGTGTGTATGAAGCCAGCATATCTCCACATGTAAATGGGTGAATTAAGGGATTATTTCAACCAAACCAGAGTGGTGATTGTTGGAACAGTGGAAAGACGAACCAAGACGGCTTTTTATATTTTCATTTTGTTACTCTGTCAACTTTGAACGAAGTGGATGGATTTGGCGATAACGATTTCGGGGCTGTTTCATTTTAAACAAAAATGATCTTACTCTTTAACAAAAAGGTCTATCTCTGTAGGGATCCTTTCATAATGTTGTCAGACACTTAGAATAATAATCTGAGCCTGTCAGTGGCAAACACAGCACTTTTTTTGGACGTTAATTAAAGGTGCGCAATTGCAAAATAGGGTTTCATTGCAGCTTGTTTCAGCGCTGTCGACTGCAGCGGTTTTGCTTATTACTGGAACAATTTCAAAGATTGTTGTTCCCATCAGTCACTTAGACACAAACACATGGGGAAATAGATTCCAGGTTTAAAAATACCAAAGTTATAAGATATTTTGGCCAATCAAGTGACTAAGGAAAAAAACCCAGGTATCTTCTGACGACCACCATCTGCCTGAGCAGACTTCTCTCATCTCCTGAAACCCCTCAGTCTAGAGTGTGTGTATAAAAAGAGCAAAAATGTGTAAATTTGTTTAAAATATATCTGCAGGCCTTTCTTGGTAGGAAACTATATGAATCTATATATATGTATACATACATAATAAATCCACCAAAAAGATTAGTGGTGGCTGTTGACTACTCTGTGGATCAGCATTGTCACTAAGCCGTTTTTCTCTGTGGAAATGTAGAGCTGAGTAGATGTAGGAATCTTTTAAAGAGCATCACCAGGCCATGTTTAGGACAGCCATGGCTCACTAACCCACTTCCACTCCCCTTCAAAACACTGCTCCCGCCTTTATCATTGTCCAACATTTTGGGTAACTTTCTATTTTTTTCCTCTTTCTTTCTTTCTTAATTTGATTCTTTTTCATTAATAGATTTTATTCTTTGACTAAGTCTTCATAGAGGCTAAGATGTTTTCGGTAATTTGTGCAAAGACTTGTGTTTATGTTTTCTATGTTGCTGTAATTTTGTGCTACTGAATCATCATAGAGTCAACTAATTACTGAAATGAAAAGAGAGAGAATTTTCCTGTAACTGCACTCTTCCTTCCCTCCCCCCTCCCCTGCCCCCTAAAATCCTCGAGACTTCTTGTATGGCAACCAAAATTCACTGTAAGAAATAAATATAATATTGCACTAGTGTCGTTTCCCTCTCAGTCCTTACAGTGCCGGCCTGTCGGAGCTGCCCGCGTGGGGGCGAAGATCGGTCGTCACAGATTCAGGTAGTCTGTTTGTGCGGACCAAAAATCTAAAAGTCGAGTCAAAAATGATTTTATACTGACATAATTTAAGTTTTTTTTTTAAAGACTTTTAGTGTGCAAATGTTCATGGTTTTTGTCTGTTTTCCAACATCTTGGCATTATGTTTAGCATATGGAGTGTGTAGTACGAGACAGCTCAGGAAACACTTACCCAGAGTCTACCGTGAATGCATTTTTGGATTATGAATACACCCAGTTGCCATTTTATTGGGTACACCTATCTAAAACGAATGTGATGTAATACAACAGTTTTTTTATCCATTGGTAAGACACATCTCTTGAAACCCTCACCCATTTTCTCAAAACTGTAAACACAAAACCAAATTCTCAAACTATATTAGTCATACTATAGTTTGTCGAAAAAAGTGATAAAAAAAAGTCATTGTTAAGTATGTCAAAAACAGTGAAGAGTCATGTGCAGTAGGTGGCCCAATGGTTGGTGCTGTTACCTCTCATTAGGAAGGTAGAGGGTTTGAACCCAGCTCGTCCCAGACCCTTTCGCCCCCATGCACATGTCGAAACAAGTAAACGTCATGCAGTAGTTGGCCCAATGGTTATCACTGTTTCCTCACTGCAAGAAGGTACAAGGTTCAAAACCCAGTACGTACCCAACCTTTCTGTGTGCAGTTTGGCATACTATACTATTCAACATACTGTACTATGACTTTTAAATGCTTTTTTCGACATACTTTTTTATACTTTTTTCGACATACTATGACTTTTAAATACTTTTTCGACATACTATACTATGACTTTTTTATACTTTTTTCGACATACTATGACTTTTAAATACTTTTTCGACATACTATACTATGACTTTTTTATACTTTTTTCGACATACTATGACTTTTTTCAACATACTATACTATGTTTTTTGACATACTATGACTTTTTTATACTTTTTTCTACATACTATGACTTTTAAATACTTTTTCGACATACTATACTATGACTTTTTTATACTTTTTTCGACATACTATGACTTTTAAATACTTTTTCGACATACTATACTATGACTTTTTTATACTTTTTTCAACATACTATACTATGTTTTTTGACATACTGTTATTTTATTTTCTACATTCTATACTTTGACTTTTTATTAAAAGTTTGACTTTTAATGACAAAAAAAATGTTCATGACTTTCTACACCAGGGGTTCTTAAAGTTTTCATAACTGTTGTAATTTTAGGGAGTAATGAAATAAAATAACACAAACAAGTTTATAATTAATAGTTTATTTATCGAAACAAAAAAAAAGAAGCAGATAATGATGCGACTTAAGCAAACAGAGGTACAGATAAAAATAATGCATTTGATAAAGGTCACTTTTTTTTTTTTTTTTTTTATTATAAAACCCCAAAGATGAATTGAGTGAAAGCCCGCCACACACACACGTTTAAGCTACACTCCTGCTAGACACAGACGGAGCAGTATGTCAGACCGGTCGTCTGTTGGAATAATTAGTGCTTGGAGAAGACACCAAAGCCTCAAACAGCATGGTAAAAAACACACACACACACACACACACACACACACACACACACACACACACACACACACACACACACACACACACACACACACACACACACACACACACACACACACACACACACACACACACACACACACACACACACACACACACACACACACACACACACACACACACACACACACACACACACACACACACACACACACACACACACACACACACACACACACGTTCTCTCTCTCTCTGAGGTTTGGTCACGATTAGAGATGGTCCGATACTCTTGTTATCTGTGAAACATGAACAAACAAACAATGAACGCCACAGAACTTTCTTTGTTCTCCAGTTTGACAGCGAGTCATAACGGAAAAGAACATAAATAAACTACTTTAAAGTAGATTTTCTTCAGGGCTAAATTACATGGTATTGGATCGGTGCATAAACTCCAGTACTTTCCAAAACCAGCATTTTAGGCACTATCAGAGGCTTTTCTGATACTGGTATCGGAACATCTCTAGTCATGACGAGGGATGTTAGCGGCGCTCCAGAGCAGTCGTCATCACGCCTCACATGTGCATATCAACATACGGAATAGGACGGGACAACCCCAGCGTTCAAGGCAGCAAGACACAAATACACAAGAAAACCTCACAGAGACAGGAAACAAAAATATGTTTTCAAATCTATTATTTCTCAATAAATCATGATCTCTCTGTACATGATTCTAAGCATGATATCAACAATAACCAGAATAAAGTATGAAGATGATTCAAATAATACTATGAGCTGCAGTGTTTTTTGTTTAGCTTGTGATTTGCCACAGCAGTGAAAAAAGAAGTCTGACATTATGGCCACGTTATTCTATCAACATAAGGGACATCAGCAGAGGAGGAAACATCATTATTGATCATTTAAAATCAAACACTACGATCGTTGCAAGTGCTCAGAGAAAAGAGAACAGATTCGTACTGCCTGAAGCTTGAACTGAAGCTACATCTAAACTGCTACGTTCGGGTTTTAAGCAGCGTTTTGAGCTCACCAAAAAAAAAAAAAAAAATGCATATCACATGAACATTCACGTATACTGGGTATGCGTGTGCCGGTGTAAACAGGAAGCAGCATGTATACTCCGGTTTGTGGTCGCTGCTTAAGACTGACTTAAGTCTGACGTGCGTCGTGGTTTCCAAAGGTCTCCGTTTGTGGCCTTCTAGACTACAAAGTTTAGAGTTTTAAAACCAAAACGTCGGTGGCAGTGTTTCCAAATGTCTCCGTTTTATAGGCTCGGAAACGCGTTGGTATGGAACCCACGCGACTTCTACACAAGACCCGCCTTTCAACAGCATTCACACTCTACTATTGGCCAGAAGTCCATGCTTACGCAAGGTAACAGAACCCGATTTGTTCAGGTCCTATCCCCTGACCAATCGGCTATCCTAACCACAACTAATCTAGGTCAAAGCCTAACCCCAACCAATCAGGCTGCTTCATAGGGCGGGACTTGCCTAGAAGTTACGTTGGATCCATAATAACGCCGAGGTAGCCCCGGTAGTGTTGCCGCGAGGCGTAAACGTAGCGAAACATATTGGTTTTTAAACCAAACATATTTTTTTTTGTAGCCTGCAACGTGGGAAAGGTGTCAACCATAATTTGGCAGAAGCTACATGCTCGCCCTGATCTGGCCTCCCACTGTATGCCCTCCCTGGCTGGCTCTGTCTACGATGTAGTCTCGTTTTAGGGGCACGTCGCAAAAAAAAAGAAGACATTTTTAAACCAACACGTAGCAGTGTAGACGTAGCCTTAGTTCCCCCATTGATGAATCAATCAGGAGGGGGAATTTAAACTCCTGTGCAAACAGACCAAAGAAGCAAAAGGTCTTTTTGGTCCACGGTCGATCGTACTGGACAGTATACAGCCATCAATATACATTATAATCCAAAGTGGAGGCTTGTTTTCCACTTTAAAAACTGCTCCTGCTTACATGAAGCCTGAGCTGCTGAACAGTGAGCAGCCGTTGCCCCGTACACAAGACTTATTCAAGCTCATTGCTATCATCACTCTGGTCTTTGGTGAGACTAAAAGTCCTCTCTTACATAATAGAAGCAACAATACCTGAAACTGATCTCTAACATGGTATCTGGAGAGATAGAAAAAAAAGCTTTGATATGCAACGTCTAGGTGTGAATCATTCGTCATCTGAGACCCTGAACATCTGTCCAGAGGTGCAGAACAAAGCCCAGATGAGTTCTACTGTATATATTCTCTTTGAGTTGAGTCTAGGGCTGCACAATAATTCAGTTTTTTTTATTTAAAATCGACAACGCAACTTTAACTTGCAAGAACAATAAAACACATCACGAAAAAGATCTTTTGAGTTAGCTGAATCAGTGGAAAACTGCACTTTAAAATGTAACTCTCATTCTTTTTTAATGGTTTGTGTTCAGTTTAATGTTCAATCTGTTCAATAAAACAAAGTTGGAAATGATTTCCTTTCAGGCTTTTTTTTATTTATTTTTTATTTAACAAGCAATGTGTTGTATTTTAGCAGAATACTGAAAGCAGCAGAAACTGAGTTCACTTTAATATCTGTAAATGTATCACAAGTGATATTGTTACCGCGATGTTCAACAAGGTTATCGCATGTTCCCTCGTATTGTGCAGCCCCAGTTGAGTCATTCTAGGATAACTCTCCCCGTCTTCTTCTGCTCGGAGAGAAACAAAGTGATCTGAGAGTGGAATATGTAGCGGAGGGATGGAAAATCAGAGCAAAAGAAAGCCGGTTAGGAGACCTGCAGACGTCTCGCACAGGAACATAAGGTGATGAGAGAGAAGACCAAAGGGTGAAAAAGGAGGATTCCAAATTGTCTCCATCCTCGGCTCGTGTCGGCGGGGCGTCATCATTGCCGAACCTCCACGTAGTTGGCGGGGAAAAGGCCGTAGGCGCCTCTGCACACGCCCCGCCACCAGCCCTCGTCGATCATCTCGATGTTGGTGATGATGTCGTCGGGGTCGAAGGATATCTCGTCGTCGCCGGCTGGAAAACGGGAAGAGATGGATTGGTGACGGAGGATTCGTAGATATTACATTTAGCTGACGCTTTTATCCAAAGCAACTTACAAAGAATAGCTTTCAACCTTGAAGGTACAAACTCAGACAGAAAGAAGTGCACATTAGCTTCAAATAAGCCAAACTACAAAGAGCCACATGACAGTGCAACTCTAAGTGTTTTTTATCCTATTTGCAGCAGAGCTGAAAGGATTAGTCAGATAAACATGACATTTAAAAATGTCCGTTTGCACTACGGGAGAGCTCTGCTCTGTATTGATCTTGAGATATTGAATATTACATAAAACGTAGTCTCGCGCTGCCAGACCTTTTTCCACATTCCGGGCTAGGAGAAAAACGTGCTCTGGGTTATTGGCATTTCATTAAACCAATCACAATCGTCTTTGGTGCCGCACGGAGCCACGGTGCCTCTGCTAAATAGCCTCAGGAAGGAACTTGTTTTGGTGGAACGTGTACGTTTAAAAGTAGTTTTAGTCGTGCAACAGAAAACTCAGATTGGACAGATAGTCTAGCTAGCTGTCTGGATTTACCCTGCAGAGATCTGAGGAGCAGTTAACCATAGTCCTCACAAATCAACAGCTTTCAGTCTCACCTGCTTGGTAGTCGTACAGGGCCACCGCCGTCAACCCGAGGTCCTCGCCGTACTCGTACTGCTGGCCGTCTGCAAGAGGAAGATGCTTGGTTGGTTAGTTAGTATCGTTAGTCCAAGGAAAGAAACAGACAGACTCTGGCTACAAAGACACATTTATATTTTATATATATATATATATATATATATATATATATTTTATATATATATATATATATATATATATATATATATATATATATATATATATATATATATATATATATATATATATATATATATATATATATAAAAAATATAATATAATATATATATATAGTGTTTTTTTTTTTTCTTTTTTTGTCTTTACTACTTGTTGTTGAGAGGGGGGGGGGGGGGGGGGGGGTGGAGGGGGTGAGAGAGTGCCGGGGATTAGCTTCAAGTGTCTCCTCTGTTCTTTCTGACCACGGTCCGACTGCAGCAGGAGAAGTTAACCTTCTCCTTGATTTCACGTTGTTTATGGAGAAGGAGAACCAGGAAATGAGTTGGGGGAAATGCAACGCTACCAAGACACGGCCGAGCGGACCAATCACAGTTTTTGCGGTCTACGACATGTAGTTATAATTCTGGGGAGGTGCATGTCAGGCTACGGCGTAGGGTCTGAATCTCCACGTACCGACGGCGTAGATTCAACGCAGACCCATAAGTCAAGCTTAATAGTCCAACAGTCCTGTAATAAATCCTCCATCATTCAGGTATTGATATTTAGTTTGTGTTCAAACTGTTTGAGGTGTTAATTCAACCGTATGATCATTTTGGAGGCTGCAGTTTGTGGTGCTGTTGAACTGTGTTGTGTTATACTGACTATCATTTATAATATATATACACAATCCTGAAAATGCTATATAATAGTTAACTTTTAAGGCCTAATTTTTCGAATATTAAATTCAAGCCATTTTTAGGCCCTTAAAGACCACGCGGGTACCCTGTAGTAACATGGAACAGTGAAGACTAGAACGGCACAGATGAAAGGAGGGTCACCTGCTGCCGCGGCCGTCTCCTCGGGGGTCTGGTAGAGGTCCTCGGGCTCTGCGTCGGGGATCTGCGGCTCCGCCTCGTACAGCGGCTCTCCGTTCTCCTCGGCAGCATCGTGGGACACGGCGGCTGACTTCTGACAAGGCAAACGGGCTCGGTTTAACGACAACACCTTCTGCAAAGTACTTCTACTTCCAGTAAAGTCAAATATTTTTCATGTCAATTAGCTTCAGTGTATTACTTATTTATTAGAGCTGCAAAGATGAATCGATTAGCTGTCAACTATTAAATTATTCGCCAACTATTTTGACAATGATTAATTGGTTTGAGTACATTTTTATGAAAAAAAGTAAAACTTGTCTGATGTCAGCTTGTTAAATGTGAATCTGTTCTAGTGTCTTCTCTCCTCTTTGAGTTGTGGACAAAACAAGACATTTGAGGACGTCGTCTTGGGCTTTGGGAAACACATAATCTGACATTTTAAGATTTTTTTGGGGCATTTTCAGCCTTTATTCTGATAGGACAGCAGAAGACATGAGAGGAGAGAGAGAGAGGGGGAATGACATGCAGTAAACCTCTATATATGGGCGCCTGCTATACCAACTGAACTATCCGGGTGCCCTTTTTCTGACATTTAAGAGACCAAATAACTAATCTATTAATTGAGAAAATAATTGACAGATTAAGCGACTATGAAAATAATAGGTAGTTGGAGCCCTATTACTTACTTTCTTCTACTAATGCCAGTAAGAGGTTATCTTCAACCCAGAAGAAATCAACAAATCCCACCTTAAAACTAAAGGCTACACTAGGCACCTTTCTTGACATTAAAGTAGCGAGGAACTAATAAAGACTATATTCTACGTTATTAAGGTGTAAATGTGGGCTGGGACATGATCCAGCCTTGATTCCATGCAACAGCATTAACACAGAAAAAGGAACGGCTTCTAATTGATGATTGTATTGGAGGTTGTATGTTTGCGCTAAATGCAATAATCATCTAATAATGTCTGCCGTTTACTTGCAATTTCAAATCCTTAAAAAGGTGCCCTGCCACACAAAAGCGTTTGTACTTGTATTTTTTTTTTAAATATGTTATGTCCATGTGTGTTTGTGTTATGTGGTGAATGTGAAAATGAACTGCTACCTCCTCTGTCAGCTCTAGCCACTGAAAAGAAATAAGCGGAGAAATCAGGCCAAGTACAAAAGCTGGTCAGTCTGACGTGGTGTTGCCTGAGCTCATTACTATTCATGAGCTCGCCCAGTTGTGCTGGGTAAAGGATGCTGATAGCCAATCAGTGTCAATCAGCTTAGCTCGTTGAATGTCACATGCCTTAATGAGAACTGGCACAAATAGAGCCAAGTCTTCCTGCAGGCTTTCTATACCACGCTAGAATGGCTTGAAACAAGGTAACCAAGGCATTTTTTCCACAAAAAATGTTAGAGTCCATGGTAGAACTTCAGACATTACCACAAAGTAATGAAATACGTATGGCAGGGCACCTTTAAACTAGAATAACAATCACTGATTGATCTGACATGAGAGACAGTATGTTTACATACGAGATGCTTGTCTAAAAGGGGCTGTACTCTCTACCGATCGTAAGCGCCTGTGACCTGTGAGCATCTTTTCTCGGCCTGTCTCTTTGTCGATTGGGTCATTTTTTAGGCTTTTACAAGCTGAGTGAAACGTCTGAGCACATCTCTGGTAAACACAAGATTGAAACTCTTCCTACAGATCTGTTGATTAAATCAACTAATTGATTAGTCGACAAAATCATATGAGTGATACTCTACTAACTATTTCTTTAGTTGAGGACAGCACACTTTTGACCCATTCATTCTCTGCAGAATTAAAAAAAAATGACTTCCTTTTAGTCTGTGTTGTGGGCTTAAAGATACAAAGTGGCATATATATATATATATATATATATATATATATATATATATATATATTATTTTTTTTCCCTTTAACTATTAGTTATCTTGCTTCTATTATTATTATCATCATCATCATCATCATCATCGGGTGGATTGCATTGATATGTACACAAATAAAAATAAAATAAAAAACGCAATGATATGAGAATTGTACTGTACCGTACGGTAATGGATTGTAAATTAAGCGAATTAGTTGCAATAAAAGTATCAACAACAACAATACAAAGTGCAACTTTTTGGGTAGAGAAACGCTGTAAAAAGCCCGGTGACTAACCTGGTATGCCGGGGCGGCGGCTGGCTGGACCGGGGGAGTCGGGCTGGGAGTGGGACTGGGACTGGCAGCCGGGACTGGAGAAGGGGCCTTGGCCGTCTCCTCCATCTTACGGCGCGCCTCCTCCTGCTCCTGCTTCTCCTTGGCCTGTCGGCGTACTCGCTCCTCCTCGGCCCTCTTCCTGTCCTCCTCCTCCTTCTGCTTGGCGATGTTCTCAAAGCGCGCCTTGATGCTTCCTGTGCTGCTGCCAGCTGACGAGTGACGAAAACATGAAGGAGAATGAAGAGACGATGTGATCAGTAGGGCTGGGTATCCAGCCAATCATTTCCTGAATCAATTTGATTCCGATACAATACCAACTTTGCTTCGATATAAAATAGATTCTCAGAGAACTTCTGCTGTAAATTATACAAGCAAGAAGCAACCCTCAAATATTTTTTATAATGCACCAGGTTAATGTTTACATTAAGAATTGACCCCCAAAAAAGTGTGGTAAATCAAATGCAGTATAGAGGTGGATGAATAACGTCTTGTCATGTATCATGTATTTTTGTTTTGTTTTGTCAGTGTCACCATTATGTGTACCTTTTAATGTATAGTGAATGAGCGCGGTATGACTGCTGGTTGTCTCTGTTAGTCCTATGTCACCTGCCTAGGGACTGCAGATGGAAAGTAGTTATTTTAACTAATTCTGGCATATTTACATGGTGTTTTTATACAACAATGTTCATAAATATGCATGGTCCCTATCAAATAAACCAGTAAATAAACTGTTGACTACAGCCAGCGAGTAGAGGGACCATTAAACAACTGAACAACTACACCAGGGTAAACAATGAAAAACACAGCTGATGTTGATGAATGCTTACCGGTCTCCACAGGTTTGGTTTTCTGGTAAGCTGGGGCCGGCTTCACCACATCCTCAAAAGTCCCGGCGCTCTGCCGACCAGAGAGATGGGAGACAGAAGGAACTTATTACACAAAAACTCAAACAAACTAGGGCTGTGCAGTTAATCAAATTGTAATGGCGATTTCGATTTTGGCTCCTAACAGTCACAAAAACGATGTAATCGATTAAAAAAATATATATATATATATATATATATATATATATATATATTATTTTACACATTACGTTTTGCAAGTAAACTCTTTATTTTGAATTGCATCTCAATGAAAAAAAATTAAACTAAAAAAGTTAAATTTCGCAGGTCAATGTGTTTTCACTGTTGATTTGTTTCACTGTTTTTTAAGTTCAACAAATGCAACATCTTCATACAACTCAACGAGTAATCGTGTTAAACAATCGTGATTTTGTATTTATTTTGTTGGCATTTGTAGGCCTTTAATTTCACAGGACAGCAGAAGACATGAAAGGGGAGAGGGGGGGGGGGGGATGACATGCAGCAAAGGGCCGCAGGTCGGAGTTGAGCCCGCGGCCGCTGCATGGATGAGTAAACCTCTATATATATGTGCCCGCTCTACCAACTGAGCTAACCCGGCCACCGTGATTTCAATATTAACCAAAAAATAATTGTTCTTCTTTCTCATAATCGAGCAGCCCTAACACAAACACTCCTTACCTTATCCATCCGGTCATTCTGGACACCAAATTTCCCTCCAAATCCTTTAGAATAATCTGGTAACAAACAGGAGATAAAAGGAGTCAGTTTCTGTTTTACATTAGTGGCCCAACCACAGTCAGCATCATCAGAGCCGCTTTTTTCAGAGCAGACCTTAAACAATTACGGGACTGTTTAGTTTGATTCATGATACTTCATTAAAACTTTACTGCGGCACACTATTAATAGAGATTCAAAGCTTCTCTGGTCTGCAAACGTTCAGATGAAGAGGACTGTGGCTGGTTTCACAGGAACTGATAAACACAAAAAGTGCTGGAATCAAAGGACGGGTTGCTTAGCTCATGCAAACCTGTAGGGAGGAGAAACAAAAAACAAAAAAAAACACTGAATGCAGACAACAGAGGAAACTGATAGGTGGATCTTTTTATAAGCCAGACAGTTGGGGTCAAGCAGCCATCTTGGCTCAATCTCTGCATTGAAGATCAGCCATGTACGTCTCTGTGTGGTCGCAGCAGAAGGTCTTGATAAAAATGCACTGTGGCCGTACAACATCATGCACAAACGAATGCAGAAGCAGAAACAAACAGCGTTGTGGCAGCGCTAGAAACAGCAGGGGTGGCGATCAGGGAGGTGGAGGGCCGAGGTGATATACAGTCAAGGATAAATACTGCTATAGAAATGTGTGACTACACACTAGGGCTGCACAATATATTGTTTTTTTTTTTTGTTTTTTTAAATCGTCCTCGCGATATCAACTGGCGCAATTAACACATTCTGAAAGGCTGCGACCAGGCCTGTAACAATTATTACATAATTGTCCAATTCTCAATCTTTTTACATTTTCACGGATTCTTTTTAGCTAAGGTCTTAAGGCGTATGACTGGTACTTGTTGATTTAGTTTATTGGTCGGACTATATATTTTTATTGTTATGTAAATTGTTAGTTTTTGGCACTTATACTATACATGTTTGAAAGAACAAAAATGTAAAGAGGGGGGATACAGTAAGAAATAAATAATGATAATAAAGAGGCATGGTTTTCTTCATAGGCTTCGTGTTTGTGTTACTCCATTATCTGGGTCACATGACAGATCTAACTAAAAGATGTATCCTGGGATTCATTCAAAACTTTAAATTTGTTTAAAAAATAAATACATGTTTTTAAAATTGACTAAACCGAGACAATTGTATTGTTAATCACAATTATTTCTGAGACAATGGTACAGCAACATTTGGAACTGTTCCAGCTCTAACTGCGACATATTGCAAGAGACTTTTTGTGTTAGTTGAAAGAAAATATCAACTTTAAAAATCACTTTAAAATCTTAGTCTTTTTTTTAGTAGGGCCTTTTATATTCAATTCAATGTTCAATTTGTTTAATAAAAGAAAGTTGAAAATGCTTTCCTTTCATTTGTTTTAAATTCAACAAACAGTTTGTTGTATTTTAGCAGAATACTGAAAGCAGCAGAACTGACTTCACTTTAATATCTGTTTATTTATCGGCAGTAATATCGTTATCGCAATATTCAACAATGTTATTGCCTATCGCATATTTTGCTCATATCGTGCAGACCTACTACACATTAAGCTATGATCACCTGATATAAGGTTATACTGTATTGGTCATGCCACAGGAAGAACTCTACATGTCCACATCTAACTGTTGCTCTTGTCTTCTAGGATCCAAGAAAGGTTAAAAATCAAGGACACCTGGACTTGGTTAAAGATGGTCGACTGTGAATGATGACCTGGATGAGAACCTTCACAGACATTTTGTGGACTATGTATTTTAAACTGCATACTGATTAACATCACCTGGCCCAAGATGAAGGGTGATATGCACAAACTATTTGATTCAGTGCTGGTATTAGGGAATAAATAAAACAAAAATAGCAACAAAGAAAGCTGGGTGGTGTAACAGTGAGGGTTCACGGGGGTTATCTGTGAGGAAAGGAAGGCGTGTCCGTCACTTAAAAGAAAACAGCTGTTACTGGGGATGAGAGGACGGTGCCAAAGAAGGAGAAACAAGCTAGGAGGAGGTATTTTTCTGGGAAAGGATGGGTGATAATAAGGAGGGATTTTTCTTTTTTTTTTTTTTTTTTTTTTTTTTTTTTTTTTTTTTAAATGGGAGGTGGGGTTGAGGGTTGTGGGTGTGGGGTGTTCGGGGAGTATCTGTGCCTTTCTGAGACTCGTGCTTAGCCAGGCTCTCCTTGTGCTCATAGCCCAGGGCACACTGGTCCTGCTTCTCCTTCTCTACCCCATACTGCCCTCCAAACCCACGCTTATAGTCTGCAACATAACACACACACATATATGGACAGACAAACACCAACACACATTACAAACACTCACATATATAAACGTATAAATAGACAAACATATAGAGGCAATGAACCACCGAGCAGGCATTAGGGCTGGGTACCAAATTCAATACTTTTTAGACACCGACCGAATAGCCTCTAAAGTATCGAGTATCAAAAAATGTCTCGACATTCAATACCCAATGTTAATACCTAAGGAGTAAATCTCTTCAGAGTCAGTGAGCCAATAAGCACGCAGCATGCTTCTACCAAGATCTAATAATGTTTGTGATTGGCTGTTAAGCGTTACACGTCGTAGAGGAACAACTCTAGTTACACAGAGAGTTCACGTAGTAGGAGCTGAAAAATAAATAAAAAGATTTGTGCCGTAATGTGTAAAGTTGTGAGTTATTTTTGTTTAATAAAATTGATATCGAAAAAAAGCATAGTTTAGGAACCGGTATCGAAGTCATGGAATTGAAATCAACATTTTTTGAACGATACCCAGCCCTAGCAGGTTAGCAGACATCAGATCACACTCAGAAATGCTCAGTGACATGAAGAGGAAACTCGATGGAAAGCCATTAAGATGCGATTAAAATCATTACCACGATCTAAAAATGATCATGGTGTGAAAATCTTTCTGCTGCCGCCAGGTCTGTGCAGCAAAATTCCCTCCTCCATCTTTCTCTTCTCGTCTGTACCTGCTTTCTATTTCTGGCTTGATTCTTTACGTGGCCGCTCTCAGGAGAGGAAAAAGGTTGTGACATTTAACGACTGGGTGCTTTTCTGCAGATATGTGGTCTTTCAAAACAAGGTCGGCTGACAAAATGTAAAAAAAACTGAAGTTGTACTATTTTTAGAGCAGTTACCTTCCTAAGTGGGGCGAGTCTAAACTTAATGTTTTAAAAACAAAAATCTAGCTATTTCTTTGTGCTTGTATTGTAGGATATGTACATGGAACTGTGTGCTGCTTGACATCACCTGGAAATGATAAGGCACATTCAAGTAGAAGGCTGGTACTAAAAAATTAATAAAGGGGCAACCTCTAGCTCCCCCAGTAAGAACGTACACCCATGTAGGCTGAGTCCTTTGCAGCGGCCTGGGTTCGAGTCCGACCTGTGGCCCTTTGCTGCGTGTCATCCCCCATCTCTCTCCCCCCTTTCCTGTCTATCCACTATCACTATCAAATAAAGGGAAAAGTCCCAAAAAATTATCTTTAAAAAAAAAAAAAAAAAGGCAAGTTGTGCATACATTTTTAGAGCGCACACAACTTCCTTAGTAGGGCCAGAGGCTTGTCATCAATACCTGTGTTTCCATTCAAATGTTAAGCAAATGTTAAGTGAAGAAATGTGAATTAGGCGCATTTCAATCAACTGGTTTGGAGCGAATAAACTCAGCTACAGCGTAGTTTGGTCGGAAACTGGCGCTATAGGCTACGCATGGCTGCAATCCGCTAGTAAACAGAGTAGAAGTAGAGGCTGCTAACCTGAAACAAAACAAGTTGCATTGGCCATCAAACCCATCTACGGGGAAAACGGAGAGGGGTCTTTAATCACAGCTAGTGTCAGCCATGTTTCATGCTGTCTGCCAACGGCGGAAACAGCTGATCAGTCGTAAGTTAAATGTTCGCTACATCAGAACATATTCGGCAAATGTGTTGCCATGTCCCATTTAGTGCATTGACTGCTTTTAAAGAGCCAAAAAACACCTCAAGAGAGTGTAAAAACGTTTTTCCACGAATGACGAATTTCAATCGAATTTTGCTGTTTCCATACAGACTTTCTTATGCGATAATTCAAAATGTGCATAAAAAATGTGTTATTGGAAACACAGCTATAGCTTGTGGGGGCTATACACTGGAAGAAGTAACTGGTAAATGAATAGGCTTCAAAAATATAAAAGTGAATTTAGTTGTGTGTTTAACACCCACAGAATGTTATTCAAAATACACAATGAGGGTAAAGAGAGACTTGCGGAGAGAAGAGTTTGTGAAGTGAATGTTCACTTGCTGCATAATGTGGCCTTAACTCTCAGATTATGAGTTTCGGAAAGTTAGAAAGTTGCAGATCTTTGCAGGACACAATGTTCAGCCTTTTGAAAGAGGCTTTTGTCAGCTTTTACAATGTCTAATCTGCTCATCTAAAAAGAGAATAAAAGGCTTTTAAGATGTGTCTGATGTTGTTAAGCATGCAACATACTTTATTTTACTACTGCACTTATTATAAATTGCTCTGAAAGTTAGCACCAGCTAAAGGCCCGACATGCAAATATAAATCTGAGCTGTGGTTTCACTTCCTCTATGCCGACCCGCAGATTGAGGAAGTTGTTAACCTTTGAAAGACCACATCCAAAGCCTTAGTAAAACCACATCAGAGCTAACAGTGCAGGGCTGAGAAGGAAGAAAAGGTTTCACAGTGAATAGAAATCGTGTGCTAAACTCAAAGCAGACAACATGTAAAGGCTGAGGTTTGGTCGATATTTTCCCTATTCAAAGTTCTAGAAAAAGTCAAATCAAGGGTTCAATGTGCAACGATTTGAACAAGAGAAACATGTGTGCCTATCAGCTTCCTGTGTGTAGAAAACAGTAACAGCTGTCTAAGTAAATATAAAGACGTACTGAGCATTTAAAAACAAAAAAAGGCAACAAAAAAAAAATCCATGTCTATCATTTATAATAGTTTCTATCATCCATCAGCCACTTCTTATAAATCAGTAAATGTGATATATTTACAATAAACTTGTTTATCAAACCTATATCGAGTAGAGTATAAAAGCTGACAAGCTTCAGCTGAAGATGATTAGAGTTTAGCTGGTAGTGAACATTAAAGGTGCTGTAGGTAGGATTGTGACGATCCAGGACTTAGCCAAAAAATTTGAACATCAACAACTTCTCAGTCCCTCCCCCCTTTCCACTAAAGCCCAAAACGGTCTCCTAAGCCCCTCCCCCCACAAGGGAGAATGAATGCATGCGCATGAGCAGTGATTGACACGCAGTTAGACACCCCCTCCACTCCCTGGCCCTGATTGGTGCATCTGAACAGGGAGCGGTGGATTTTTGCAAATCGCACTACAGGCTGTCTGTCGGTGGTGCCAGAGGAGCCAGATGTGTTTTTTATTACCTGCTTCACTTAATTCTACTCAAACATAGGGTCAGTTTCCGCAAATATGACAGAAAGTTAGTTTTATAAGTCTTACCTACTGCACCTTTAAACCATTAGCTTTGGCCCATAATTCATTTGGCATGATTAATCTGATAAATGGAAAGATTTGCAGTAGACTTGAACACTAAGGATACTAGGGCTGCAAATAACGAGTGTTTTAATGGATTAGTTGTTTGGTCCATAAGATGTCAGAAAATGTTGAAAAACGTGGATCCGTGTTTCCCAAAAGCCCAAGATATAACATATTCACATTGAAACAAGCAGGAATCATTTATTTTTTTACTCAAACAAATAAATCGATTAATCAAAATAGTTTGAGATTAATTTAGTAGTTGACAATTAATTGATTAGTCTTTGTAGTTTTAAAAAGGACACAATATTTAGGATCCCTTTAGCTGTTTATACTTTCTTACGGTTCCTGCTGGAACTTTGCATGTCTCCTAAAACCCATAGAAACCAAATCAGAACCAGTACCTTTCTGGGACTCGTGAAGCTGTAGTTTCTCCTGGTGGTCCCATCCCAGCGCCGATGCATCCTGTCTGTCCGTCTGCACGCCAAACTTGCCCCCAAAGCCCTTCACATAGTCTGCAGAAACACATAACACACGCAGACAAGCAGACATCAACACCCAAACATGTTTCTGAAACCTCATTTTGTCATCTGTTTGAATTACATGTGTCAGACACGGAACAGTATGAACAATTTTAAGAAGTAAAAAAAGAAAACGAATATAGGAAAAATGTCAGAAGAATATCATAGCCATACATTTGAATAAAGACATCTACAAAGAATGTTATAAATACCAATAGCATGTGCTATTTCATTAGTATAAGCGCTATATGTAGATTCCTTACAGTTAGAGCTGTAACAATTCTAAATGTTGCTGCACAATTAATTGTCTCAGAAGTAATTGTGATTAACCATATAAAAACAAAAACAACGCCTCTTTATTATCATAAAACATTTTTTCTGACTGTATCCCCCGTCGTCATTTTTGTTGCTATGAACGTGTGTAGGGTCAAGTGCCAACAACTTATATATATATATATATATATATATATATATATATATATATATATATATATATATATATATATATATATATATATATATATATATATATATATATATATATATATATATATAGTCTTCCAATAATCACTTATATAATTACAATTTGGCATATCTTAACAATATCAACAATTACCAGTCATACGCCTTAAAAGGTGCTCTAAGCGATGTTGGGTGATGTTACTTCTTGTTGACGTTCGAAGTATTTTCAAACAAAACGGAGGTTAGCTCGCCCCTCCCTCCTCCTCATCCCTCCCCCTCCCTTCCGCGAACTAACCCCCACCCCCAAATCCTTCTTGTCGGTTATTGGCTGGAAGACTGTTACGTTTGGTGGTGCAGGTTGGCACAGTTTGTTTTTGTTGGCGTTTGTGGAGCCTGGGCTGTCTACAGAGACCGCGTTTATTTACAGTGTGTTCAGGGGACAGTGGAGCAGCTGCATGATGTAAATAAATGTTCAGAAACAATTCATTTCAAGCAGTTCATGTGTGCAGAACTACTGTAAAAGCCTATTACGCAGGCTGTTTTATAACCGGTGCAATGAAATGGCTGGCCCTGTTATCAGAGCATGTGACCCAGTTATCAGCCTGCGCCACATATGTAAACACAGCCCGTTGCATTGTGGGAAATACTTGAGGTCACCTACACCTTCCGACACCAGCCCGTATCTGGAACGAGGCAGTAAAGACTGCACAGGTGTGTCAGACAGGCGGCTACAGGAAAAGCTGCTCTGCTGTGTTGCAACCGACAGTCCAGACAAGTCGGGACAGACATGAGGGTGTGACTCACTCAGGCCCTCGGGATACTTAAACTTACTGAAAACACATCAGCAGCAGAGTTCTCACTGATCAAAACAAACTGCAAGCAAAAATACTGATAACTTTTGGTTAGTATGTTGTTGTTGTTTTTTTTAATCACAGAAAGAGAATATCTCAATGAGAGCTGCAAAGATGAATTGATCAGTTGTCAACTGTTATATTAATCACTAACTATTTTGATAACTGATTAATCGGTTTGAGTCATTTTCTTTAAGTAAAAAAAAGTTACGATTCTCTGATGTCAGCTTGTTAAATGTGAGTATGTTCTAGTTTCTTCTCTCCTCTGTGACAGTTAACTGAATATCTTTGAGTTGGGGACAAAACAAGACATTTGAGGACGTCTAACAACTAATCGTTTAATCAAAAAAATAATCGACAGGTTAATCGTTGATGAAAATAACCGTTAGTTGCAACCCTAATCTCAATAAACAGACATGATATACTATATGGGAATATTACTATATGAAAACAGAGGGCCAACTGTTGACTGTCTATTATTATCATCACACTGGCATGATGATGGATTTACTCTAGTTTGACCAAATCTAAAAACGTATTCAGCTTTAAAGGGCTGCGACTAACGATTATTGTCACTGTCGATTAATCTGTTGATTATTTTCTGGATTAATCAATTAGTTGTTTGGTCTAAAATGTCAGAAAATGGTGAAAAATGTGGATCAGTTTTTCCCAAAGTCCAAGATGACGTCCTTAAATGTCCACAACTCAAAGATATTCAGTTTACTGTCACAGAGGAAAGAAGACACTAGAACATATTCACATTTAACAAGCTGGAATCAGAGATGTTGTACTTTTTTCCATAAAAAATGACTCGAACCGATGAATCGATTATCAGAATAGTTGCCGATTCATTTCATAGTTGATAACTGATGGATTAGTCTTTGAAGCACTGCGTCATTACATGACCAATGTGTTTCTCATATCAAGCGGGAGTGTTGTTGTGATGATACCAACCTTTCTGTGACTCGTGCCTCTCAGTTTTGCCCTGGTACTCAAAGCCCATAGCACTCTTGTCCACCTTGTCGGTCTCAACACCAAACTTGCCGCCAAAGCCCTTGGTGTAATCTGCCGGTGGCCAGAGCAGAGGAGGGGGAGACAGAGTAAATCCAAAGTTAAGACAGGAAGAGGTGGAGCATTGAACACAAGTCTTTCAGCAGCAAATAGTTCTCATGAGATTTGACTTGGGTGTAAATCAAACAATATTTTTCCACTCAGTACAGTTTATTTAAGATCTCTTCCTGTCAAAGTGTCAATTTTACATACAACACATAAACTAGGAGCATATTTCAGTTGTGTATCTGCCATTTAAAGAAGAGAAAGACTAAGTGAACTGGATGAAAAACCGACAGGGGCATGTTTAAAAGAAAAAAGTATACCAAATTAAAATATCCCAATCCCCCCCAGAAAACCAGCTGGTCATACCCCAGCCACAGACCAGCAACAGACGAGAGGGTGCTGGTATGTGCCAATCACCTGAAATCTGAGACGAGGAGGGAGGAACACGTTAAAGAAGACAGCATTTCAGAAAGGAAATAGCCACCTACGTCCATTAGACTCCCATGTTCTTAAGTCCTCTGAGGCAGGTGTACTGTGTGCCATATCTTAAAACACTATAATAAGAATCATGTATTATTTAGCACTTGGGAAAAGCAAACATCACATCACACATGCAACTGAGAAAGCTAAAAAGGAAAACAAAGCCTTTGTTTGTGACATTATATAAGCAGGCAAAGGCTGAGGAATGGAGGAAGAGGAAGAAATGCAAAATAACACAATTTGTCAGGACCAAGGTGGAGCTATGCTCACTGAGTTCAGCCAAGTTGTTTGCGTGTGTGTGTTTGTGTACGTTAGTGTGTATCCATCAGCTATATTTTCTCCACATCTCTCCGGGTTAATGGGAAGGCCGCATGGCAGGAAATCTACACAAACCTTTCTGGGAATCATGTTTCTCGGTTTTGCCTTGGTAATCGAAGCCCACTGCGCTCTGGTCGACACGATCTGCCTGCACGCCGTATCGCCCCCCAAACCCAGTGGTGTAGTCTACACAGCAAAGCAAGGGAGGGGAGGGGCAAGGGTCAAAGGTCAGCGTGAGGCAGCAGGGAAGCAGTGGTCACGAAGCAGCCCAATTCCAAATTCCTCATTAACGTTTCCCGGCAGTGGCCGGTGCTAAGACAGAAACCCGTCAGACATGTTCATTGCCTTCATTATCACACATCACATCATGCTGTTTTTAAAATTCACTTCCTTGAATGAGACTTAGACTATGTGTTGGCCTGCTCTTAGTGAAAGCTGTTCTTAAACACTGAGTACGTTTACATGCACACTAATATTCCACAATTATTCTGAATAATACAATATTCAGAATTAGATATAGGTCATGTAAACTGCATATTCCGGTTGGATATTCGGAACAAGGCCTTTTTCCAAATTTAGCATTTTCCGAGTAAGCCTTGTGGGATATGCTGGTGTTATTCAGGTTTTAGAAGCATTCCTTGGACATGTATGCAACGCATTCAGAATCTGTGTCTTAATCAGTGTTTTTACAGCAGTTTACAGACGGCTCTGTGCGTTGCTACGGTTGTTGGACACCAGCGAACCAGCCAACAGTTTGCAGGGCTGCGGTAGAGATGCATACCAAAAAGAAATGAGAAACACAACTGCTTTTAAACATTATGAAAGAATCGGATATCAAGAGGATTTTGGATATGCGCAAACATCACAACGCCGACTTTTTCAAGAAGCTGAAAATACTATGTGCATGTAAACACTACTGAGGAACTGTTGGAATTGGGCAGATGTCCTGCACGTCTGTGCAGGGGATGAATGCAACACAAGGTGATGACAGTATGGGGTCATGGGGAATGCAGCCTTACAATACTAAAAGCTAAGAAGCCAGAGGGGACTCCCAGAGCACTGGGTAAGTAGCTGCATGTGTAGTTTTGTTTTGGCTCTATTCCAGCACATTGAAGCTCAAACGTTACAGTGACTAATTAAAGGCTTAAGCTTTAACCTTAATGTGTTTACGTCTTTATCTGATCGATGGAGCTCAACAGTGTGGTTCCGGAAGTACAAGTGCCATTTGTTCTCTCCACAAGGATGTCTAAAAGTCCTTTAACCCTCGTGTTGTCTTCCTGACGACCATGGAGAAAAAAAAAAAAAAAAAAAAAAAAAGAAAGAAAATCACTTTTGTTATCCCTTGTAAGGTTTTTGTGGGTTTTCTCAACGTTTAAATAGCTTTTTCAGATGTTTTTTTCCCTGACGTTTTTTGTCACTTTTCCCCAACGTTTTTGTCAACTATTCCTACGTTTGATGTTTTGAAGTTTTTATTCGATAATTTCTGCACTTATTTTGACGTCCCATATTTGACAAATTTGTTAATTTGTTCAAATTTGACCCGAGGACAACATGAGGGTTGAATGTCTAAACAATCCAAGGTGGACTGAGCACGAGCTAACAGATTAGTGAAACGAAAGTCTCTGCTCTGTAAAAGCCACAAGTCTGTATGAAATCAACCTTGTTTTAAGAAAAACATGTTTTATTTGCGATGTCATGGAGAAGTACTACACTACCCACAATCCTAAGCGTAACAGCGCAGTGATTGATGGGGCTCGAGGTTACCATGAAATGTTTTACCGCACCCGCGAACAGCTAGAGCAAGCTGCTACTACTACTGAAGTCTATGATCGTTTATGTACACAGTCTTGTACCTTTTCCTTTTTTTTGTTGTTGCTGATTTTCAAATTGTTCTTTTGCGCCAAATCAAATGTTTTATGGTCACGATCCCTCTTGTAGCCGGTTGGCTTGGTTCCAGGCTTAAAAACTCTTTAAATAAGCATTTAATGCAACGCCAATGGAGATATTAAATGGGGAAAATCTTACGGAACCAGAGCCCTTCAAAAATGGGCAGTGACTGTTGAGCTCCATTTACATCCTCACAAAGAGATAAAAAGGGCTACAATTTGACACGGTTTACCCAATATGTTTGTTAAAACACTCACAATACCTTTAAAGCAACTTCTGCAGAAGTACAGAGCCACGAAAATGTCACTCTCAGAATACTTACAAACTGCAATGTAACTTATAATATGCCAGTAAAAGAAATAGAAAACAACACCATGAACATATTTTGGTCTGTCAAAAGCAGATCAGATCAAGCAGCTTCTGATCAGCACAACAGGAGTACACGTGGTACAGCTGGCCATCAGCCAGATGCTCATCAGACTGTTAGTGGCTGGGAACTCTGTCTCCCTCAGGCAATTTAGAAATCCAATGCTGTTAGCCAAACCTAACTGGCTGATAAAAAGTAATAAGCAAAGGCTCAGATCATACAGGGATCTATTTGGAGAAGTCTGTCAAACTAAACTACAGGCGATCTGGCGCTGAAGCAGATGTGCAAAAAGACAAGTTGAGACATCACCTTTCTGTGAAGCATGTTTCTCCGTCTTCCCGGCATACTCAAACCCAACAGCTGACTGGAATGAGAGAAGAAAAAGAAACAATTACTCTGACTACTTACCACCCCCCAAATAATAAACTGCAACTATACTCACAAGGTGACTTTGAATAAAACACAATGTAACAATGACAGGCAAAAATATCAGTTTTTATATTAAATGCATTGCAGAACTAAGTCAAACTTTTAGCAAAGTGTTCAACAACACTGTGGTGCATAAGGGCGCGTACAGACCAAAGAAAGCCATTTGGCTATTCGCTGCAGGCTTGTGTGGCGCCCTGTTGTGTTTTTTACCCCTCCCCAATGTAGCACAAGTAGACTTTATATTTCACAATTAGGGTTTTCCGTCAGATCGTTTATAGATCTCAACATCCACACTTGAAGGCAGCTTCATTTCACGGAGAAAGAGAGCAAGAAAAGAGGCGAAGCGGCTATGCTTTGTTGTTGCAGGAAACAGTCAGCTCTTACACAGACTCCCGGGCAGTTCAGTGCTTGCGTTTGGTGTTTTTTAACTTTTTTGTGGCAGCAATAGAGGCAGTGATGTTTCCCGTTTCCTGTACGGTTGGTCCCCACCTCCGCAGCCTGAGTGAACAAACTTAGACCGGCGCTTTTGCCTGACTGTAGCCTAACAGTGCAATTACTCTTGATTTTAAATCTAAAAGTGGGCTTTCGACAGCTTTTAGAGAAGGCACTGAGGTAGGCCTGCAACAATTATTACATAATTTTTTTTACAAATATATCTGAACTATTAATTGTGCAGCTCTACACTCAGTCACAGTACATCAAATTATTTTATGGGATACTGTAATTAACTGTTGCTGTTATCCAGAAAACTTATGAAACCTTAAAGTCTTCACCTTAAAACGATACACTAACGATTAGAACATTTTATGGCACTGTCTTAGCCCAGGTGTGTTTTTCATTTATTAGTCATTTTTATGTTTTGTCAACGTTAGATGTTGGATTGTCAGTCATTTCTGCAGTATTGTCATTTTTTGTATTGTCACTGTCAATTTCTGCAGTATTGTTCTTCTTTTCTTTTCTTTATACATGTTTAGTGGTTTGTCTGTGGCGTCTATGTTTTTAGAGAATATGTTGTGACAAGGGCGCGTAATCAACGACCACATGATTTCCCCTTGTGGGATTATAAAGTCCACCTTGTTTTGTTTCCTTAAGAGGGAGCCTGCCATTTTACAAATATTCAAAAATCATGTTTGAAATCAAGGAGATGTCGTCAGCAGGAAATACCTGGTCAACGCGGTCAGCTTGCACTCCAAACTTCCCTCCAAAGCCCTTGGAGGTATCCGTCTGGGAGCAGTGCTTGGACAACTTGCTCTGGTAGTCATGACCCACAGCAGACTGAAGAAACACAAAAAAAAAGGACAAAAAGGGAATGAAAAGAGCAGTACAGCTGGAAACTGCTGCCAGCGGTTTGAAGTGGTGACATCTGACTCATCACAGATACACACAGTGTGGTGTAAACAGTGCTCGGTCATCATATTCATGCTGCAATGACCACACAGCCCAGAGAGAGAAAGAGAGAAACGGTGAGGACGGCCAGAGCCGCTTGCCAGGAAAGATTATCGAGTGTGAAATGGCCACAACTGACTCGGCCCATTCACACAAACACACAGGCTGAGATGAACATTTGAGAAACTGCAGCAGAGGCTCAAAGGGGTGTTTGGTGTTTTAAGCCCCCAACATCGCCTTGCAGGCAGCACAGCAATGGTTATGTTTAGGGTTAAGGTTAGGGTTAGCTGTCTGGAAGGCGCCGTTGGAGGCTTAAAACACCGTTGAGCGCTCAAAGGACTATGAGCTAGTTTAGATTTGTGGAAATTAAATTGGCTTCCTAGGTTTTTATTAAAAGTCCTCTTGGAAAATATGAAAAGCTACAAAATGGTAGATTTTTCTGTAATACAAACCAGGATCTAGCTTTAGCTGCAGGAAAGGCTACAACTACAAAAGTAGTTTCACCCTTCATAAAAAAAATTGTGCAAGAAATACAACCAGCATCATGAGATTTCATCCGCCCAGCTATTTTCAACTCACACTGAACTGTAGTGCAGCTGCACAAAGGCAACATATTCAGAATAAAGTGAAAAAAGGTACATTAGGGCAAGAATCATTGTACGGATTGGATTGTGTTGGTGGCACCACCTCCACTGTGGTGATGCACTGCTACACACTTGATTGATCCAGAGATCGAGTAACAGTCAACAATGTGAGCTACAGCCTAACTGACACCAGAGAGAAGTTTTTGACTGCATGTGCGTTACATTTAATTTAGTCTATATCCACGATGTTCCACTTTCTGGATAGTTCCGGTGCCGCTGGAAATTTCACCTAATGTCCCTCATTTCGGCCGGATGTCCGTCACCTTCCTCTTTCTTTGTGTTTCTAACCTCCGGTGGATTTGTGAGGACTATGGTTAACTGCTCCTCAGATCTCTGCAGGATAAATCCAGACAGCTAGCTAGACTATCTGTCCAATCTGAGTTTTCTGTTGCACGACTAAAACTACTTTTGAGCGTACACATGTTCCACCAAAACAAGTTCCTTCCCGAGGCTTTGCGGAGGCACCGTGGCTACGAACAACGCTTAACGCTGCCCAAGACGATTGTGATTGGTTTAAAGAAATGCCAATAAACCAGAGCACGTTTTTCTCCCATCCAGGAATGCTGTGTGGACTAGTCAGACCGTCCTCCGCAGAGCTGTGGAGGAAGGTCTGGCAGTGTGAGACTACATTTGCCTAAACTGAACTGATGACGACGATGACCTAGAGACACACTGCAAAATGATTTCCTGCTTGACAAGGATATCAGAATATGGTGAAATACTTTGATTTTGAAGCTCAAGTTGGTTGAGAAAATGGGTTCTTTTCAGATCTAAGTGGGCAGGCACTTTCAAAAAAATACCTGGCAGGTCTATCAAGTCCGCCATTGTTGTTTTGAACAGTCGTGGCCGTCACACACCTATAGCTGCCAGTAGCTCCTCACCGAGTGCTGATTGGTTCGGTAAGCTGGTAGTATTAGGTTGGAGCCTGACAAGATGGATTTTCATGTGATATGTGAGCCTGCAATTCTCACGTGATCTCTTTATATCACAAGAATCCAGCTGCCGTGAGAGGTAGGGTGGATGGTCCACATCAAAACTACATTTCAAACGGCGGACCTACGTAATATCGTCTCTGCGTCCTGTTGTGTGCAACCGACGAGCATCCGACAGCTGCAGCCGGAGGAGACGGTAAAGAAGAGAGCGACGTTCGGTTGTTTGAGCTGGACAGAGGGATCGGATCTCAAAGTGGACACTAGAGGCACATTTTATTGCCAGGTGTAAATAATGCGTAAATGACTTATGATTGTTGTGATTTTGCAGTAACAATCTAACGGTCCATGTTAAACTTTTAAACATTTTCAAGTTCTTTACCTTGCAAACAAATTGACAAAGCGATCGCTCCTAAAAGGGCCATTTAGTAGCAGATTGAGATCCATCTGCTGATGAAAGCTCCAGAACAGTTACTAAATGGACCTTTGGGTGAGATCGTTTGGTCAACTTCAATATCACTTTTGCACAGTCACCACTTTATCCTGCCATGCAGCGATAAATCTGGGACACGGCTCTTTTGAAAGGGCAAAACATGTACGTGAAAGCAAAAGTCTGTTCCAGCTTCACCTGTGAGCTTAAGTCTTGTGGTCCCTCTTACCTTGTCCATGCGGTCCTGCTGCACTCCAAATTTTCCTCCATATCCATGCGAGGCCTTGGGCATTTTGTCCAACTCCTTCTTCCTCAAGCTGGTGTGCTCCGTCGACACGGTGTCACGCAGCTTGTGGATACTATGCCACGGAAGGAAAGAGTTAGGAGACACATTCCGGGGCTTTTAACATTGCATTTAATCAGGGGCGGAGCGGGCGAGGCTGACTTCCGGGGCTCCAGCGGCGAATGTCTTATCAAACAATCTTTTAGGTTTGTCAAAAAATATATATAATCGAGTGAATGTTCTTATGTTGGCCTAATATTCAATTCAGAGTATTATGGCCACATTTACGTGGCACTGTTGAGGATCCTCGATTTGCAATTAGAGCAGCCCAGATAATTATTGCAATTTGACTCAAATGTAGCAGATTTATAGGCTGAACTCTACTCCAGCACAGTATAACAAAATTAGGTTTCAAGATTAGTAATGCTGTTATGCCAAATTCCTACCTATGTTGTTCCTCAAAAAAAAAGGAACATAAAACAATGTTTGCCTCATTTTAGGTGGCAGGAGTGAAAAATGAGCCATCCTAAACATGTTTTGTGTCCTGGCTTCAAAATGATGATAACAGTTGGAGAAGGCTTTGATACAAATCAGGATGTTGGCTATACAGGAGGATGTTTTTCCTCAAATGATGTACAGACTTTTAGGGATTCTCTTATCAAATGGCTTGAAAAGTACTGAAACGCTGCCGTATATGGGGTAAAAAAAATCTCCAGTGGGAAGCATGCCCCCGGACTTACGCTGTATGAAGGTTTGGGCGGAGCCAACAGTTGTAAACATCTGGAGTTCAGCCCAAACTTTCATACAGCACAAGTCCCGGGGCATGCATTTAATACCTAAGGAAGAAAGATTTGCTTCCTCACTCTATGTGCTCCTGATGTCCTGAGCCCTCCACCGTCTTGGCCCCCCAGCGCTGCTCCGTCTCCGACACGTCATTCTAGAAATCCAGAAAAAGAGTGAAGCACGTGTGGAGTGAGGAGAACTAAACGGGGAAACGGAGGGAGGAAGAAGCATGCATAGCTACCTCAAAGTCGGGGTCAGTCTCCCAGTCGTCCCCTTCTTCATTTACAGCCACATTGACTGACTGTCCTGCTGCTGCCTTCCACATCTTTACTGCAACACACGCTGAAAAACAAAAAAGAAATACTTAATCATACCGACTCATTTTCTTACTTTTGCTCCACTCACTCCCTTCGCTCTCTCTTTAGGTCCTTTCTTTTCCTTCCCTCTCCGATTCGTTTTTTTTTTTTGTCTCTATCCATTTCTTCACTTACACTGTCACTCTGTCGAAATATGCACACACATCACGTGGTACGCTCCATAGGGTTGGTCACGTAGTAACATGTGCAAGTGGCACGGTAACTGGCCAATGAACATGATCATTCTAGCGTTTCAAGCGGGCTCGAAATCAAACAACTAAGCCACACAGCCAACGGGGGGGGGGGGGGGGGGGGGGGGGGGACGCAGCGCTCCACAAAATAAACAAAATATTTTCGATTTTCCACACTTTCGATAAAATATTGCGCATCGTGATATCGCGATAACAATATTGGGTAGAGTTTAGATTCTCTGCCCGGGCCGGGCCGAAATTTGATGCTTCTATGATCGGGCCGGGCCATTAAACAAGCATTTGCATTTTTAAATCATTACTTTATTAGCCTAATTTGGTCGGGAGCAAGTTATGCCTCTCCAGCTTCTCCCGTAGCTCTGGGTGGATGTCCTGACCTGACTTGAGTGTGAGGTAACTGTGCTACTCTACCCCCCTCTGCAGCACTGTTGTCGGCCAATTAGGTGATCGAGACCAGAAAGTCTCCTATATGGTTCCAGGGCTTTGATTATGTTGCTGCCTTGATCTGTTACCCACACTATTCGGCGGAGGGAGCAGCTAGGGTGGAGGTTTTTTTTTTACGTTTCTTCATTCGGATCCGTTCCATTCTGACTAAACAAACAGCGCAGTTTACATGCTTCGTCCTTGTTGCATTACCGGTATTCATTAATAATTCTAAACAGATTTCTGGAGTTCAAACAACTCAGAATTGTAGTTGAGAACGTCAGTTATAAACGGCCCACATATTAGAAAATTGCCGGCTTTAAAATTGGGCTCATAATTACAGTTAATGTGTCGGGCCGGGCTCGGACACAACGTGCACGGGTAGGGTCGAGCTTGATTTTTTTGGGCCCGATCTAAGCTCCATTATTGAGTCGATATATCATGCACCCCTATAATAAGTGTGTTAGTTTGTCTGGGTAATCACAAGTGACCTGCCATCTAACTGGAAACAAAGCTTTCTGTACTAAATCCCAATAACTGACTCAGCACAATGTGGGCAATCAGCATCTGTGTTGAATCAAGAGGCTGCAGGAGACGTGGCTCCATTCACCTCCGGAGAGGGGGGGGGGGGGGTATCCCCAGATACGGAAGCTGCCTGGCGAGTCCCAACTTTCTGTGTGGCAGTTAGCAAACAGTACTTTATTGTCACATACATGTAGCGAAATTCATTCTCTGCATTTAACCCATCCCTCAAGGGAGCAGTGGGCAGCCATTTACAGGACCAACTCCAGATCTGAGCCAGGGCCTTGATCAAGGGCACTGACTGGAGAACCTAGTACATGTTTTTAGATGGTGGGGGAAAGCGTAGCACCCGGAAACACGGGGAGAACATTTAAACTCCACACAGAAAGGACTGGAACGACCTGGATTCGAACCCACAACCTTCTTGCTGTGAGGCCACAGTGCTGGTAAGTTAGTGTACATGACAGGGGTATCTCCCACAACACAACCACACCCAAAATACAAAACCCAACATGTTTAGTCTTTCTGACCAGGCCTGGTGAAGAAAAGTGCAAGAAGGTGTGACTGTGAGGTGTAAATAAAGTCTGGATAACTGAGAGTAGCTTGGTAGAATTAACGTTACGTTAGACTGATGCATTAACGTCTTTTTTCCGTGTGGTAGAGACACAAGTTTGCTCGTTTAACGTCACCATAACTTAAGTCGGTTAGTTAGCTTCAACCAAAGTGGGTCAGGCCACATAAAACAAATACTACCATTCCACAGATGTACGTATATTTACCCATATTTAAACGCAGTTAATTAAGCATTCGTGTGGTGTTTTTTTCCTGCACATTGGCTCATTGGGAACACGGACACATTTGTCTGCGTATCGTCTTTTTCTTTTCTTTTTTTAACTGTTATAACGTTAACCAGCAGACAGGCTTTTGGAAACACCTCGTTAATGGTTATGTCTACACATAGGGATTCAACGTTAAGTGAAGAGCAGCAGTCAAATGTGTTTAATTTAGCTCCAAAACCGGGATAACGTTACTTGTGGTAGCTGTGTGTCTGTGGTATTTCCTGTTCCAGATTTGCCAGTTTAGCTAGCTTGCTGGCTAAAGCTAACGTTACCAAGCCAACTGGAATGAGCTCCGTGAGGTTTTCACAGGTAACGTTAGACATTTTAACATCCTCCTTCTAAAGTGTTAATACTCACCGTCTACGACACACGTAGCTCCGACCAGAGTCTTAACTATTGTTTTAAAGAAATGCCCCTGGTGGATGTAGCTAGTCCGTTCACACCTGAAGCGTTGATGGAGAAGCAGTAATGTTCTCGCGGCTCTTCCGGCTCTCCCAGTATCCCGTTCTTTGCCACTGCTGACGTCACAGATGGGGCGGGGATGTACATTTGGGGATTTTTGTCATTTTCGGCCTTCATTTGTATAGGATAGCTTAGTCTTGAAAGGGGAGAGAGGGGGGAATGACAAAGGCAGACCGGAGTCGAACCTGCTGCCGCTGCGTCGAGGAGTAAGCCTGTAGCCTATATATGGGCGCCTGCTCTACCAGGTGAGCTAACCAGGCGCCCCATTTTTGGATTTTGATGTCAAAAAAATAATTTTATTTCTCCTTTAATCAATATAGTTTCTGCTAAACTGATTACAATTACAACACAACAAAAATGTTGCTGCCTATTTAGTTTAGTTTTCAATATTTACTTGATCTGATTTTCTCTGTCGTGTTATTTGAATGTAAATACACCAGGGACAGAGATGTAAATAAGTAGCCTACAGGAGTTTATCATTTCAGCGTAGCTGATAAAGTATGATATTCTGTGTTGCATGTTTTCGTTGTATACATTTTGTCTATTTGTTTATTAACCTGTAACAGAGCAAAATTAAATCAGATTAATACAGTATATGTAATTCTCAGTTTCACAACTTTTATTTAAAGTGCTCATATTCTGCTCATTTTCAGGTTCATAATTGTATTTAGAGGTTATATCAGAATAGGTTTAAATGGTTTAATTTTCAAAAAACATATTTTTGTTGTACTGCACATTGCTGCAGCTCCTCTTTTCACCCTGTGTGTTGAGCTCTCTGTTTTAGCTACAGAGTGAGACCTCTCACTGCTGTAACATCTTTGTTGGGAGGCACACATGCTCAGTAACTAGGTAAGGACTACTAGCCAGTCAGAAGCAGAGTATGAGGGCGTGCCCTGACAGTACCTAGGTAAGGACTACTAGCCAGTCAGAAGCAGAGTATGAGGGCGTGCCCTGACAGTACCTAGGTAAGGACTACTAGCCAGTCAGAAGCAGAGTATGAGGGCGTGCCCTGACAGTAGCTAGGCGAGCATTATAACGTGTGTTCCAAAGTGACCACGTTTGTCTCTGAAGTAAAGGCTGGACTACAATAGAGCTGTTTGGAGCAGTTTGTGAACAGTGTTTTCTGTTGGAGATGGTAAGTACCTTTGGGGTGGACTTTGGGCTTTTTCACTTTGTAAACCTGTAAAATGCAGAAAAAAGATATATAACACAATAAAGGAAAGGGAAAAAAGCCAAAAAGCATAATATGAACACTTTTTAATTAAAAGAAAATCTGAGCCAAAGTTTATACAACTGCACATTTTTTGTCAGACAGGCAGCAGTGCATGCTCACTTTTATTTGTAATTAAATTAGATCACTTTGTAGAGATACTGTTTTCATACTTTGACATGAGGTGGGTCTTTTTCAGTTGATTGGTGTCAAAAACATTAAATCCCCCTTGATACAAATGTACGTATATAACTGGAATTACAGCCTGGGGGTTAAATACCCCCCAACCAGTTAAGTTGTAGTATATGTAGTGAAGACTTTAAAGGAATTTAATAAAAGGTATGAAGTGTATTTCTGGCTGGACATGGATGCTTCACACAGATCTAAACAATCACTAGTTTCAAGATTGGTATCCACCCAAACTTCTCTCCTTCTGTTCCTGCGTTACGGCGTTGAAGAAGGGCCAGAAAAGTGCTTTTTGCAGAATGTTATGTCACCTTTTGTATATAAAATGTCATCAATTCTTAATTTAATCTTATTAGACATTTGTATGAAATGTTATCATACTTAGCAAATATATTCTTGAGTTATGACCCAAAATGTGTTTGTTGTGAGGTGACCTTTCACCACCAAAATCTAATCAATTCATCCTGGAGTCCAGGTTGACATTTTTGCCAAATTTCAAGAAATTCCCTCCAGGCGTTCCTGAGATATCACGTTCACAAGAATGGGACATGAAAAGGGCCATGAGTGCTTTAAATAGGTACTGTAATGTTCCTGGAAAGAACAATACAATTTGGTACCAATTATAGGGAAAATAGGAATTTCCTAGCAAGTACCAGATGCAATAAAATAATGTAAATATTACACATTTCACAGTGTTAGCATGTTTTTTTAACTTTTATTTATCCAGGTAAGTCGATTGAAAACAATTTTTCATTTGCAATGAAAACCTGTCATATTCACACATTCCTACCTGGAAGCTGCCCAGTACAACCACAGTCTGATCGGCTGGCCACTGAGCAGTTGGGGTTAAAGGCCTTGCTCAAGGGCACCTCAGTAGTGGTAATGAGGGAGGAGACAAGCGCTGCTCTATCACTTTCCCCACCCAGATTTTTTATCCTGTCAGTCTGGGGATTGAACCAGCGACCTCCAGGTCCCGAGCTCTCTTCTTTAAGCTTTAGGCCACCACTGCCATTTAGCAGTGCACTGACTAAAACTCTAGTTCTACTAGCACTTAACTGGACACTTTATTTTAACTGAATTGATTGAACAATGTCTCCATTTTCCTTATAATTAACACCAAATTAATTATTTCCAGGAACCTTTTGGGAAATTATTCAAAAAATACAGACCCATAATATAAAGCATTCCTGACTGTTCTAACAGTACCCATCATGGCAATGGACAATAAGGTTAAGTGCTGCCTAATGCCACATTTCTCAAGCCTATGATGGTCATGACAACATGGGATTCAGTCCCACTCAACAAATTAAAGTGGGCTGTCCGAGAAAGCCAACAGGAAACCAAAAGTAGGACAGGAAAGAGGCAAGATATTCTCAGAAGACAAGCTTTAGTCTTTTTATCTGCAGTGGAAAATGAGTTTCAGTATTTTATTGAAAGTAAGCAATAAATAATATTGTGATAAAAATAGTTTATAAGTACTCAGACTGTACATCATTGTTACAAGATCAAAAGATTCAATGGAAAGAGCAGGAATAAAACAGCAACATGATTTGCATTGTGCAAATGACTAAATCACAAACAGAAACAAATGCATTTCTACTGTAAGCCTTAACTACATGTAGGGTGAACTAAAACTCTTCGGTTCCTTCTCATTTGCCATGAAAACTAATGGTGGAACCCGTGTTGGGAGCGTTGACGAGACACACTTAAACATGAGGAGCGTTGCTACATTCACAGGAGCAAACTGGGGCTTCAGCTCTGAACGTAAAACTGACGTGGGGGGGGGGGGGGGGGGGGGGGGGGGGGAGGGCGAGTAATAATAAATAAGAACAGACGACAGAGAGGAGTTAAGAAAATAATAAGGCTTGATATGAAATCTTCGTACAAAGTGTTTTTAAAAAAAGGTGTGTGGGGTGGATCGCACCACCTTGAGGGTCGTCTAGTCTCAGCGGGGATCGACTGAGGCCTCAGTGAAGTTGGTCCATCGAAGGAGTTTCCACAAGTTGGACTCAGCCGTACGTTTCAAGTCCTCCTGTACGAGTGAGCCTGTGTGTGTTTCTCCAGAGGTGAGGGAGGGAGGGAGGGGGGACAGGGGGGGGGGGTTGGTTAACCCTCCTGTTGTCCTCGGGTCAAATTTGACCCATTTTCAAAAAGTTTCTCTATCAGAAATTTGGGTTTTTTTCAACCAAAATTTTCAAAAGAAATAACATGGATGGCTCCCTACAACGCTCTTCACAAGTTTTTTTTCTATTTCATAGCATTTGAATTTTTTTTAATTATTTTTTTTTATAAAAGAACGTTGAAAAAAAGTGACAAAAATGTCAGGAAAGCTTCAAAAACGTGGAGGAAAAAAAAACGCACAAAAACGTCAAAAGGTGCAGCGATAAAAACGTTGAAAAAAGTGACAGAAACATCAGTGGAAAATCAAAAAAAGTGTCTAAAGAGACGTCCAAAACGTTGAAAAGAAGTTTAAATTTTGACCCAGAAAACCAACGGGGAAGACAACACAAGGGTTAAAGTGGGCGAGCTGGGTGGGGATGAGTGGAGAAGTTTCCGCATGCAAGGTGAACTAGAGAGAACCTGGAATTCTGTTTTCACTTGCATCCGAAATAAGCCCTCTTGTTTTGTTTTTCCGTTACGGTTATATGGCTTTAATTCTTAAATTCAAGAGTTTTTATTTTGGTTTTGCAGATATGGAAAATTAAAAGAAGAGAAAAAGGAAAATATAATGTGTGTTTCACATGATATCTGTTGTCAACATCACCTGGCTTGCCAGCAGTTATTTTAACGGTGATGGATGACTCACAGTGTTGAGCAGTTTGTGAAGCAGTCTGACAACTCCAGCAATTTGTCTGATATTCACACATCCATTGACCTAAGAGCTGCATTTACACAAAATCACAGGCAAGAAGCTACAAAAATTACAACAGTTAAAAAGGGCAAAGGATATGAATTAAGTTATAGCACATGTCAAAGTCACTTAAGCATAAATTCAACGATTAGAATTTAAATCAAAGAGAAGAAAAAAGAAAAGAAAAAAAAACATACATCTGGTCAATAGAATCAGGATTATAAAAAAGATTAGATAAAATGTCTGTTGGTAGAAATATACAAACTCCAGACAATTGAAACCTTCGGTTACATACATCTGAGAGCTGAGCTTAATACGGGCACAGTGGAGAAATGTTTCTTTTAAAAAGTGGGTTGATTAAGGGGATAGAGGCAAAAAAAAAAAGGATTACATAGTAATTCTAAAATCAATTATATGTCCCATGGGTTTACATAAATACAATAACAACTGTAGATAAATCTAAAAGGTTTCCACTAGGGATACTGAGACTGGTGAGTAAGGTCTTTCTCTGTGATGACGACACGCAACAAAAAAAAAATCTTTTTAGTGTCCTTGCAAGTCATTTCAGTTCATCATCCTGGTCTTGAACGCAGGGAACTCCCCTTCATCTTCTGACCAGCGGTTACCTATAGAAATAATGAGGATAAACTGAGAAGGGGAAGAGAGAGATGAACGGACCCGAGAGGAGAAGCAGGACAGAAGCCAGGGATGGATGGATGGATTGGGGGGGGGAACAAAGGGAAAGAGAGGAGAGGCGTACGACATGCGTTATTAGAGCAGAGAACTCCAGTATGAGAAAGCTGCTTTCTGCCTGGAAAAGAGAGAGGAGCAGTTCTGCAGTGAGGTAACAGCCATACTGTATGCTGAGTGTACACCTTCTTCTGTTAGGGCTGGACGTGAAAACCTCTAACCGACGTCATTTTCCCATATCTGTTTTTTTTTATTTAGGCTTTTTCCACCTTTAATTTCTGACAGGACAGCTAGGTGAGAAAGGGGATAAAGAGGGGGAAGACATGCAGGAAACCGTCACAGGTCGGACCCGAACGCCGGACCTCCGCGTCAAGCCACAAACCCCGAAGTACACATGACAAAACATGACAGCCATGCCAATGTTGAGGATGATTACGAACACCCATTTCCTGGGTGAAAGTCTTGTTAACCTTTTCCTGGATATGAATGGCAATATTTTAAAAAAAAACATTTATTTTGTTTGCAAAAAAATGATGTTATTTTCTACTGTTTTTTGTTTTTTTGGAAACTTGATTTTTACAGTAAAATTTAAATGTAACTTTTTCCTTAAGGCTTCTTTATTTCAAGCAATGTGTGCTTTGAGTTCAATTGTCCGAAATATTCAATAAATAACCATGAATAGTTCATTTGTGTGTTTACTTCAGATATTTTAAAGTCAAAGATATGCACTCTTTCATTAAAAAAAAAAAAAAAAAAGAAAAAAAAAAGAAAAAGATCCTACCTTTTAATAGTTGAGCATATTTACCCCAGTGAACAAAATAAAAAATATTTCATTAATCGTAATCGAGGTAAAATGTTGTATTAATCCTGATTTGATTCGAGGTCATATCGTCCAGCCCTAGCTTGTATTATTTCAAAGTTGATGTGTGTGTGATCTTACCGTTGTATGTTAACAAGAGTAGGTCCTGACTGTGGCAGTGTCCAGCCTCTGTATAGACTGACTTCCTGTGTTTCCATGTTGCATGTAAAATCACATGCAAAGACATGCCGTTAGTCACAGCATAATAAACAAACAGCACAGCAGCAAAGCCATTCAAGAAGAATTAAGAGTACATGAGCTGATTCAGCGCCCGTCACAGATGTTCTACTTGAGTAAGTAGCAGAAATGACAGAGCACTATTACATACACACACATGCACACACTTCTAACACTCTTTCCTCTGCTTACCGTCCATCGGGGTCCTCTTTGGCTGCATGGAGGGAGATGCCGCGCTGCTACCGGTCACTCGGAAGTTGGCGGGCAGGGTGTCAGACGCACCCAAGGACATCCCCCTCATGTCTTTGGGCCTGAACTTCTTTCTCCATGAAGGGGCTCGGCGAAAGTTCTTATCGTCATCCTAAAAGAAAGGTGGTCGTGAAAGAGGAGGGTGGAGAGAGGTGTGTAAAAGGTAAGCGGTCGTTTAAAATAATTAAAAAAAAGAAGTAACTTCTCACTCTGTTTGTTACTGTATGTCTAAAGCCCCTTTCACGCACACACTGCAACCCTGAATGTATCTAGACATTATTCGGAGGAGCTGTATGTGATAACGCAAATGTTTGTGGCCAGCTCCCGGGTACAAAATCTATAAAATGTCCGATTGAGCACATGTGTGAATAGAGCAGCTCATTGTCCGAAGAATTAAAAGCGAGCGAGTGGGCGTGTTGATGACCTTTCTATCAATCTGCTGGCACGAAATGGGAATAAAACAAACATCCGAGGGCGAAGAAAAAGAAGGGCGATTTACACGAAGATGCCACCAAAAATATCTAACTGGAGAGACGACGAGATTCGGGAACTACTGTCAGTAAGGGCCGAGGCTGAAATCAGACAATTTCAAGGAACGGCAAGAGACTGTCGTTTGTGACCAAATTACAAACCGGATCGTTGACCGCGGTGTAATCCGCGTCATCTCCTTCATACAGCACGCTCCACCCAGCCGCCACCAACTGCCTAAATCAAACGGAGTATTTCCAGGAAGTGAGAACGCATCTGAGATGGACAATCGCCTGTTGTGTGCTACATGTGTGAAAGGGAATCTCCGGACACGTCCGTTCCTGATTCTCAGAGTTCATATGAAAAAACAGCTTATGTTTGTCACCTCTTCCATTCTCCTTTCTGTGCCAATGGCCAGCAGGCTGTTGTATTCACGCTCGAGAGCTGCTCTGGCCTAGAAGAGAGAGACAAGAGGAGGAAAGTTCACCCATTTAACTCTAAATGAATGGTGGAGACCAACTTACATTTTGTCATGTACTGTATATGGATATGAGCTTTCTGGTTGGAGAGACAGCTGACCAGCTGTGTGTACCTGTGTGTTCTGCGTGGGGATCTGCAGCAGGAGGGCCAGGGTGTTGTGATCGAAGGTTTCGTCCAGGGCGAGCAGCGCTCCGTGGACGCCGCTCTCGTAAAGGTTGCTACTGTACTCTTTCAGCCCGATGGCCTGAATCCAATTGATCACACGCTCATTACTCCACACCAGCACATCTGAGGGGACAGTGAGAGAAATCCAGCTTAAGTGTAATTACAGAAGACATTAGGGCTGTCCTCGACTAAAGAAATTCTTAAGTCTATTACTCATACGATTTTGTTGACCAATTGATTAGTTCATTTACTCCAGAGATCTATAAAACTGAGTTTCTCCACAAAGAATCATGCAAAAGCAGCACTTTAAATCTTGTGTTTACCAGAGATGTGCTCATAAGTCATTCAGCATGAAAAGGCATTCAAAAAAATTACCATTTTAGTCGATTAAGACCAAAACAAGACAAATTCACTAAGTAATTCACAGAAGACGTATAACATGGAGTCTTATAGTGTCATTTAAACAGATAAAGAAGTGGGTACCAGGCACACGTGTCACTGAATCTCTAGAATTTTAATTGTGCTCACAAATCAGCTGGGTGTGTGTTACCTTGAAGTTCCAGCTGACAGTCTTCCCTTCTCCTCTCCAGCTCCTTCCTGTCATAGTTGAGCCTCCTCAGACACATTACTCCACACTGAAAACTGTTCCTATTGCACGGACACAAACACAGTTGATTATTTGCATCCCCATCAGTTGTTACCTTGGCAAAAATCTACTTGTTACATTGACGTACATTCTTTCTTTCTTTCGCATTAGTACTTTACATTAGTACTTCCCAATGTAACAGCATGGCCCCATTTTAAGTTTAAAGGTCCTGTGACATGGTGCGCTTTGGATGATTTTATATAGGCCTTAGTGGTCCCCTAATACTGTATCTGAAGTCTCTTTTATATAGGCCTTAGTGGTCCCCTAATACTGTATCTGAAGTCTTTTTTTATATAGACCTTAGTGGTCCCCTAACACTGTATCTGAAGTCTCTTTTATATAGGCCTTAGTGGTCCCCTAATACTGTATCTGAAGTCTTTTTTTATATAGACCTTAGTGGTCCCCTAACACTGTATCTGAAGTCTCTTTCCCGAAATTCAGCCTTGGTGCAGAATTCCAGCCACTAGAGCCAGTCCCACAATGAGCTTTCCTTAGAATGTGCCATTTCTGTGTCTGGAGCTATTGAGGAGGAGAGGGGGGGGGCAAGGTGGAGGGTGGGGGTGTGGTCTTGACCAACTACCACTTTTCTCGTTTGAAAGCCATGATGTCTCTCTCTCTCTCTCTCTCTCTCATGGGTGGGCCAAATTCTCTGGGCGGGCAAAGCAGAGAAAGGGGAGGTAACCTTTCTCCTTATGACGTCATAAAGGGAAGATTCCAGATCGGCCCATCTGAGCTTTCATTTTCTCAAAGGCAGAGCAGGATACCCAGGGCTCGGTTTACACCTATCACCATTTCTAGCCACTGGGGGACCATAGGCAGGCTGGGGGAACGCATATTAATGTTAAAAAAACTCAAAGTTAAATTTTTATGCCATGGGACCTTTAACAGTTTTTGGACAACAATCGAGGTCTATGGCACAAGGGAATGAGACAAAGCTTTGGATACACAGACAATACTAGTTATGTGGGATAAATGTAGTGTTTAGGGCTGCAGCTATCGATTCTTTTTGTAATCGATTAATCTAGCACTTAATCGATCGATTAATCAGATTTTTTATTTTATTTTAATTTTTTACGTTTTTAAACAACCAAAACTAGACCTATATGTAAATATTAGTTACACTTAACCTATTTTCATTTATATATTTGATTATAATGTCACACAGTTATAATGTTACACTTATGCTATTAGATCGTTGATCAGCTGTTTCTCCGTAGAGAGAGAGAGAGAGAGAGAGAAAGAGAGAGAGAGATGAGCAACAATCAGCTGTTTTTCTGAAGGAATAGTCAGCGCATCAGCTCAGATCGTGGTCACCACTACGTATTTTCTTGTCTTTGATTTTGGTAGTTGTGTTTGATGTGGTGTCATCGTCCATACAACTCTGTGATTGGCTTTTGTCGGTCCTCTTCGTGGAATGGATGATTAGTTAGACTCCATGTTTCCTGTTGAGATGCTAAAGCACTGACGTCGTGCTATTATTGTGGTAAGTTAGTTTGATTTTGCAGTAGGCACACTGTACAGAGTTTTAGTTTTAATTACGTTTGAACTGATTCCAAACTTTGGACCCTTTCTGTCGTTTCCTCCAGCCGGTCTCTTCTCTCAGCCCTCACTATTTACGCTCTGGCATGTGTCGCCAGCAGCAGAATGAGCCGTCTGGTGTGCGACAGTAGCGGAAACACCGTCCGTCAGCGATACAGCGTTAGTAACATTGATTTAACCAAGCTTCGAGGCAAGTCATTTTGCATCGAGGATTTTTTGTAATCGAATTATTCGAGTTATTCGAGGAATCGTTTCAGCCCTAGTAGTGTTAATGTTGGTCTCTTCAGGCATCCATTAAGAATAAAAAGATGAAATAGCACTTGTGTTATCCTTTAGTTGTTGCGATTTACCTGTGGAAGCTATCCACCATTTTGAGCTGTCCCCTAAGGTCTTTCTTGGTGAGGTGGTCGAGCATGCGGGCGTCCACCAGGGACTCCATGAAGTAGGAGCGGTACTGCGGCAAACCCAGGCTGGGCAGCCACTCGTTACCAATCCACTCGTGGTTCATGTCTCCGTACGCCAATGTCTACGGTCAAAAAAGAGATGGCTTAACAAGGATTTGTGAGAGTGAGTTGAAAAGATGGAAAAGAGACTAATTTCTAATCTAGGATAGTATACAAATTATATATATATATATATTTTTTTCTACGTCGGTAGTTTTTTAAAATAAGAATGATAGACATCTTATCTTCTATACATTGGCTTCCCATCAAGTTCAGGATTCATTTGTTCAGACGTATAGAGCCTTGCATGGTCAGGCACCTGTGTGTATCGCTGCCCTGCTCCATCCTTGTATTACCAGTAGGTCACTTACTGGTCTTACTGGTGGTCTCTTGCGCTCAACTAAAAAACTAGAAGGTGGCCGTGCCTTTGAAGTGGCAGTTCCCACACTGTGGAACGACCTTCTTATACGGTCTGTGGTCTCTGTGGACGCTTTTAAAAAGCAGCTGAAGACTCACCTATTTGAACAGGCCTTTGTCTCATGTTAATGTTTAACAGATTTACTCTTGTGAAGCACTTTGCGACTTTGTTCTGTAAAAAATGCTATATTTAATAAACGTATTATAATATATACACTACCGGTCAAAAGTTTGGGGTCACTTAGACATTTCCATTCCAGACAGAATACCAGCTGAGATCAGTTACATTGTTTTTTTAATCAGGGCAGCAGTTTTCAGATTACATTATGTGCTTACATAATTGCAAAAGGGTTCTCGACAGAAGTGGCTGATCTTTATTGCAATATCTACATTGCCCATTATCAGCAACCATTCATCCAATGTTCCAAAGGCACATTCTGTTTACTAATCTGATATCATTTTAAAAGACTAACTGAGAAAACATTGGAGAATCCTTTTGCAGTTATGTGAACACATAATGTAATCTGAAAACTGCTGCCCTGGTTTCAGCTGGTTTCTAAGTGACCCCAAACTTTTGACCGGTAGTGTATATAAATTATTTAAGGGGGCTTAAAAACCTTGACTGAAGGTACCTGAATCAGTCAGAGCCACTAGATGGAACTACTGAGTTGCTTCAAAAAAAAGTCAAGCAACAAGGAGCAAAACCGTGCACCAAAATACATTGAAAAAAAAAAAAAAAAAAAGGATTTAAAAATAACATGGGCTGTGTTTTTAGAATTTGCAGCATCTCTGGAAGTTATTTTGTTTTTTTAAAATACTTTAATTTAAACTCTGGCCACCTTTGTAGATGGTAACTAGGAGAGGATCTTCTGGGGGTAGAATCCAGTCCCCCATCTAAAGTGCACAGTATTGCCAGGGATAGATTGGGCCAATTCTTGAAAATTAGGATTTTTTTGTACAATGAAGATTTCTTTAGGCTGCTGAAAGGGATGGGAGTCCAAGGACAAGCTATAAGACAAGCCGCCAGGTCACTGTCGGAGGCTGCCGAGCGAAGCATTAACTGGCTTTGGCTAAAAAAAAGAAAGGACCCCAACTAGGGAAGGGTATCGATACCCATCCCCAAGCCCAACTGGGCTGTAAATTGACCAACAAGAGGGGTAAAAGCGGAGGGTTTTTAACGCTGAACCCTAAATCAAGCTTAACAAACACAACCACAGTAGTATTCAGTGTGAATACAGGTTCAAATGGTTCTGCTGTGAACCACACTTGAGGGGCAAAAATAAAAAATGTTAATGGCCCACTCCAAACATGCTTGCTGTAACTGCCCCCTCTGTGAAAAATGATCTGGAAATAAATACAAAGGAAAAACTGTGACCTCTCTTTTATGAGATACTTAAAAAGAACTAACGCTGACTAAAAGATGGTGTTAAGAATAGTAGAGTTCAGAAGGTTTATAGAAGGAGTATAGGTGGGTTTTGGGGGAATGTGTGCAAACCTGGGCCCAGCTACCCTCGTCATCCTCCTGGTGTTAGCAGGGTTAGAGTGAGCATGGTGAGAAGAACAGAAAGGCGAGGGGTTAGTGAGGCAGCAGTGCTGGTTAGAGCAGCTTAATGTGAAAAATATAAGTCAAAGTGAAATAACAACAAGCCAGTCAAATAGGAAATAAAAAAAGGCAACAAAACTATAACAAATTGTAGGAGTGGGCGATATGGATAAACTCCTCTATTAAGGATAATTACTATTATGTAGTTTACTTCTTTTAATATCAATAAATCTCATAAATATACTTCTGAAAATCAATTGAGAAACTGTATAGTTTTTAATAGAAAAACAGAAGTGTTTAGTTATTTCATCAAATTGATTCAAAAATCAATAAAAAAATCATATACAAAAAAAAAGATGCAGTAAAGCAGCCCACAATGGTTTTAATACGACAAGATATATTGGAGCGAGAAGCTACCTCGGGAAACTAAGGCAAAAAGCAGACAAATCTATATTGTCTTGCTGTATGTACCTTCACATCGCCCAGCCCTAATAAATTACACTGGTCCAGAAAAAGCTATCTTAAGAAATAAACGGTTAAGGGGGACAGTGGGAGGAAGTCTTTCATGCGTATTCCTGCTTGTTCTTCTGCCATTTTATATACCTTGTTCTGGCTGGCTCAAGTATTATTTATTCATACGTAGAAACTGCAGTAAACTTAGCAGTAGGTGTCTTTCTAAGCAATTATACAGCAGTCACACACATACACTCAAAACACCAACTAATGTTAAAGCAGAGACACACATACAGTATGTAAGGTCTAAAGGAAGAGACAAGAAAACTACTAATACCAACACCGAGGAAAGAAAAATAAACCACAAAGAATAAGGCCTTGTTTCAAGTTGCCTAGTGAGACGGCATTAAGCCAGATTAATAATGGGCTGATCAACAAAACTGTGACAAAGTGTCAAACATTAATATTTGCAGTTTACAATAGTGAAGTCTGGTCTGTCCTGAAGGCAACTTGGAACGAGTCCCGACAGTCACCATCACAGAAGCAAGAAGCCACCAGTGCCCAGCCAATCAGGGTAGACTAACCGTGGGAGGTGTGGCTGCCAAACTTTCCATTTCTTCATGTGTGACCCAAACGTTTCCTGTTATCTGATCATTCGCCACCCCCCAATTAAAAGTGAGAGAAGTTTGTAAAGAGAGAAGAGTGATGGAGGACAGAAAAAGAGAGCGGAATGGAGAGATCAAGAAAGCTTTGTTCATTTATTGTTATCAATGTTAGCAAAATAATCAAGTTCCCATCATTAGTACATGGTAAGAAAATAAGTAATTAAAATGTTATTGTAAAAAACAAGTGGCATGCTCAATAATATGTAGACAGAGATCTTAAAGGCAACATCAAGACTTTGGATAGGCAAAGTACCTCAATATTATTAGTATTAAGGGGAAAAACGTGTGTGAGCGTTGACTACAGAACACATCGACCCAACAGAACAAAGCTAGCGAAAAGTACCGTTCTTGATGTTGGCGGGGCAGAAGGGCTGGTGAGAGACATGATTTCCTGGATGGCCAGACGAAGTTTCAAACGATGTAACGGGTTGCTGATACCAATCTCCCTTTGGATCTCTGTGTCCGATAGCGCCGACATAATGGCTCCGCTCTTCACGTTGGCACGGCATGCAGCCACGTACCAGGCTGGCATGCCCACCCACAGCTGAAGAAGAAGGGGGCAGACGAGAAACAGGGCCATCGGTTAGCATGCTGACGGTCGTGTTACTGGTTTGAATGGGTTTCAGATCAATTGTGTCTGTGTCGTACCTCCAGCCAAACCACAACAGTTGGTCCGTCCCACTGGGCGAATGGCAGGCCCTGCATGCGTGCCTCCTCCAGTAATTCATGCCTGAGACACAAAATATATATTTAAGCCAACATCCAAAAGTGTTCACTTGCCCAAAAACCCACAAACATAGCCATACACCCAAATCCATCACAAACTCCCAATATGCACCCTATCTAAGTCACCTTTAGAACAGATATGCACACAAACCCAGAGACATGCATACTCCAAACAGAGAGCAGGAGTTTGAGAGAAAACAAAGAAGCTGAAACCCAGGAAGACTCAAACAGAGACATACTCATCTGGAAAACCTTTGACAGAATGGCATTATATGAAAGTATTAACAAAACACGGTTTGTCAAAGCCGCCCCAGTCCTTTTCAAGCTTTGACTATTCAGGTTTAACCAGATGGGTCTTGGGTTAAGCCTCTGGAAGATGACTGGATTCAGGATTGAGAAACTTCATTAGTCAGAAGTCAAAATAGTTTTCTCCCAGAACCAGTGCTTTGAGAGTCCACTTAGAAAATGACTTTAGTATGGATGCATTCCTCTACGACTGTAGGGGACTTAACATGCATAAAGGGAAGTATTTAGGTCAGGAAAACTCTCTATATTCTGTACATCCGTTTCATGCACATTCTCAGTTTGTAATGAAGGAACAATGCCATTTAGCAGAGAATCCCTCAAAGGGTTTTAGGGTTGTTGAAAGGCAGCTTCTAATTTAGGTTCCCTAAAAGTAACTAAGTAAAAACAAGTCTTAACTGATGCTATAACACAGAGAAAGTGGTTGTACTTGGCCACTAGATGGGGCTGTGTGCCCCATATCACTGATAAGGACAAGCTCATCCTCTGTTGGGCAGATCTACCATTATAAAAATATGTCCTATGTCCAAAAGCATGTTCTTAACTAACAACTTAGCTTCAAATAAATTCAGAGGACATTCACAGCGATTGTCCTAACGTGTATCATATGATAATTTCTTTTCAAACTTATGTACAACAAAACTCACAAAAAAGGCAACTATTTTGTTCTATTATTTCCATGATCTTTCCTTTACTTGTAGTGCATAACTTCATGCTCCAACAGGATAACTGCGAGAGGAAAATGTGTCACTCACTAAAAATCAGCACACACACATTCCTGTTAGTTAAGCTCCTCTGTGGAAAGCAGGGTAAAGAGCAGCATGGAAAAGCCATCAGACATTCGAGGGGACAGTTGTTTGGGGTCCTCAGAGTTATTGGTGAGGTCAACTTGAAGCCAAGAGTGGAAAGAAGATAAGGCAAAGCAAAAGCAATATGAACCAACTTACCCTGTCATTGGACTACACATGGAATGAGAAGGGGATGATAAAAAAAGAAGAGGGAGGTTGACAAAACAATAAATAGAAAGAATGAACGGATACTGATTTAAGCATGAAGGCAAAACAACATTTATGGCGTTTGCAATATGGCTGCACAAAACTAAGAATGAAGGGGGGGAAAAACATAAAATAGTTATGGGAGATAAATGCAATGGAAATGACTGGGTGTGGAATGGAAAGAAGATGAGCTGATAGGAGTAAGCGTGAGCCAGGTGGCGGGGAGTGATGAGCATGTGAGCCCGACCTGGACTGCAGCAGGAGCACAAGGCCGACAACATAACACTCATGGATATTATTAACAGTGTACACCAATATGGGCATCCCAGTGTTTCCCCTATAATTGTACAGATTTTTTTTTAATGCCAAAAATAACGCCAAATATACATGTGTGTATATTCCATTCTGCAGCGACACACCACCGTGAGTCACTGAATGAGGCAACTGTCTGTGGTTAGTTCACATCTGTAACAGCAGGACAGTTGAGTGTGTTACCTAAACTGCTAGAGTCAGTTGAACAGGTGAAGAGAAGATAACGTTGTTGGCAACGTTAGCCTACCGGAGGTCTCGCATTGCCAGACTGATCTCCACAGCGCTGACGGATTCTGTGTTTTGTAGCTGAGCTAGATCAGAGACTATTTGGTTTAAACTGATCGGTGATGCCGCTTTGCCCTCGTTGTTCTTCATTAAGTTTTCTGGAAGTGATGTAATGTAGCGTTTTATGTGAAGTGAGCACTGCGTGGGACTCGGTTTTAAAAAAACAGCCTTTTAAATGCTACATTGCTTGTAAGAAAGAAACGGGAGTAACAGGTGAACGATCTTTAAAAGTGACATTTATGTCATGAAGTGTGGTTTATGTGGAATTCGAAAAGTAACCGATACATATTTAAAGAAACTTTAAAGTGTTAAGTTCAGAATGGAATTTGGTGTGGTGGTATGAGCACTACCCACCCACCCATCCGCCAGGCTATAGCAGTCAACCTAGGGGAATCCCCACATCCTGTATATTAGGGTGGTAATCATCTTAAAACATTTTCATTCTCAGTCTACATAAATTGTGGAGACAGCAGAGGGTGTGGGGGACGGTTAGGAAGACACTTACTTTTTCTGCAGCTTCCTGTTCTTCTCTGCAGGGCCTCCCAGGGTGCCCATTCCTAAGCCATCCTTAGGAGAGCTCTCTGACTCAGGAGTGCCAGCTAGGAACATAAACACACACCTTGTTCAGAGCTCTGACAGGAGCAGGAACACGGCAATACTGGTAGTGTGGAATTGCATTACATTAACATAAACATGTGCTGTGCTGGAATAACAACCCTGTTCCTAGTGCCTGACCTTGGCTGGGGGAGTCCTTGCCGGGAATGCTGGGTCGGCCCTTCTCCTTCTTCCCAAAGAGGCGTCCAATTGAAGACTTGATGCTCTTCTTCTTGGCTGCTTTGTTGAGGGAGTCCTGGCTGCTGTTACTACTGCTAGGGTTACTACCCTGGCCGTCCTGCAGGCCAGCCAGACTATGAGAGCAAAGGTTAAGTGATTAGTAGGGCTGGGTATCGTCCAAAAAATTTCCGATACCGTTACAGATACCACTACCGTGACTTTGATACCGGTTCCTGAACGATACTTTTTTCAATACCAATTTTATAAAAATCCATTTTAACAAAAAGAAATTACAACATTACAGCACAAATCTTTTCATGTATTTTTCAGCTTCTACTACGTGAGCCCCGTATCTGTGCGTAACGTAGAGTTTTTCCTGCACGCCTCTGAGACGTGTAACGTTAGACAGCCAATCCCACGCATTATTATATCTTGGTAGAAGCATGCGGCATGCTTCTTGGCTCACTGGCGCTGATGAGATTTGCTCCTTAGGTATTGAAATTTGGTATTGAATAAAATCCAGTTCCTTCAGGCGACAGGCACAGGACTTACCCTCGAATGTCTCTAATGTCCTCATGGCTGGCAGCATGCCCTGCCTCCCTGTTCCGGCGCATGGAGCGTGGAGTGGTGGGTGGTGACGTCTCACATCGGATGGTGGCCTTGTCATCCTGAGCAGACTGCATAACAGTGAGAGAGAAGCATGTTAAAGAGTGAGATCTTTCCAATGTCACTCCGTACAGAAGTGAGGCAAAGACATGATGACAACATCCTTTACACACAGCTGAGTGGAAAGCTGCTTTATTAAAGTTACACTATACTTTTTGTATGCGCCAAGGAACTACACTCCCAGTGGTCTGTGACCAGTCCATACATGCTATATATCAATATGAGATAGCTCACTGTTAATAATACACTTTAGCAGGAATATATTTAGGACTGCAACTAACAATTATTTTCATTGTTGATTAATCTGTCGGTTAACCGATTAGTTGTTTGGTCTATTTAAAAAGTCAGAAAATGGTGAAAAAGGTCACCACAAAAAGGTGATCATAACAGGAGTCCCTAATGATTTGATTGTAACAGCTTTATATGTTCAGGAATGGGATTTTGAGAGTGCTGTGAGGAGTTTCAATTTGCACAGGATGGTACATTGTATGAGGGGATGAAGAAACTAATTCTGAACATTGTTGATTACACTTGGGGGCTTTGGTTGGCAGAGGAGGGCAGTGAGGATAATAGACAGGTAGCCAACAGAGCCCAGTAAAGCAGTTTCTAGTCTCTAGTTTACCTTCCTGCGGTGCTTGCGCAGGTCACTAGGCTGAAGCATGGCAAAAAAGGAGAGAGGAGAAAAGCAGTTAGTGAGACGCACAACAGAACGGCGGCAGAAAACAAGCCATGCACAAACACACAAGAGCAGGAAATCAGAATAAGATTTAAACACACACACACACACACACACACACACACACACACACACACACACACACACACACACACACACACACACACACACACACACACACACACACACACACACACACACACACACACACACACACACACACACACACACGTTTGGTGTTTTAAGCCCCCAACGACGCCTTCCAGGCAGCGCGGCAATGGTTACGTTTAGGGTTAAGGTTAGCTGCCTGGAAGGCGACTTTTGAGGCTTAAAACACCATCGAGCAAACACTCTAGAGACCCAGATAAATTGTCAGTTTAGTTGTGAATTGTGCAATTCTTGGGAAAATAAAGTCTGCAGGAGCATCACCGCACCCGAGCAGGAGACATTGCAAAAGGTTGGGTCAGGGTGGGAGGATGGGTGCAGCCTAGCTCAAGGAAATCAGAGGGAGGAGAGGAATCAAAGCCTTGATGAAATCTATTTGAATAATTGACCAAATAGGTAGCCAAGCAGCACTTCTGTAAGTTATCTGATTAACACCAGAGTGCTGAAATCACTCTCTCAGCTCTAAACCAGTTAGCTTTAACGTTATCTGGTTTTGCTTTATGTTCTATAACATACCTGAATTTATGAACCAGAGCGGTTCTAGTCATATTTTCCACTGTGCACGTAAAAGGGGGGAGGGTTTCTTTCCCCGCTGCATTCCTCACAGGCCTGGCATTAGCAGAGCAAATAAACCATCAGCGTGCCACATTTCTATGGGTGTTTCTGGTGCCCCCCAGGAGGAAAATACCTAATCACTCATTTCCTTTTCTCAACTGTCACACTGAGGCCAGGGCAAGGGAAAGATTAGTGAGCTATAAAAGGAAAACAGGAAGAGGAAATTGAGGGGGTGAGGAGAGTTTATTTAAATCACCCAAAATGTTCCTTTTCTTCTAGTGTTTTCTTATTTAGGAATTATGACTTTTTGACTAGTTTCATTCACGCTTTAACGACAGATGTGATAGTTTACCAAGATTAAAAACAGAACTGTGTTAAGGCTGACATTGCTGACAGTCATTTCTTAGGCATTATCTGCCAAAGTTAAAGCAGCACTCCTTTCATGTCTGCAATGCTTTACAGCCCTCAGTCAAACTTCTTGAACTGTTGAAATTCCTTAAATTCCTCACTCAGCAGAACAGTGTGCCAGTTCTTCACTACAACAGTTGAATTAGATGACTTAGATTTTAATATGACACACTTTAAACATAAAAGGAGCTTCTAAAACTTTAGTTAATTCTTGCAATCGCAAGATAACAAATTCCTGAAAGCACTGACGTATGAGTAACCCCAGTTCCACCAATGGCATTATACTGTAGTGCTTCCAGAACCTACAGTTATTCCAAAAGGCAGGCGGGGTGTTATCTATGTTTCTAATGTGACACGGTAGGGCTGTGCAATTAAATGAACTTGAATCGCGATTTCGGCTCCCAACAATGACAAAAACAATATAATCGAGAAAGAAAATTATTTTGCACATACCGTTTTGTAATTAAACTCTTATTTTGTCTTGTGTTCTGAATGAAAAAAAACGGGAAAAGTATTAAGGGAAATTTCACAGTTCAAGGTGTTTTCACTGTTCAACTTTTGTTTTTAAGTTCAATTAATGCAACATCTTTCCAAAAATGTATGAGTAATTGTGTTAAATAATCGTGATAATTGTGACCAAAATAATCAAAAATATGATTCTTTCCATAATTGAACAGCCCTATGACCTGGCTCTACAAGTTGGAGCAAATGTTAACTTGTTTTTCTTAATTGTAAATGCTGTGTAGTGTGCAGCACAGCAAGATGACTGTAAAGCAGGCCCCAAGAGACAGCATTACCTAATATAGAATAACATATCTTAAACGTATCTGTTAAACGTGCAGTATACTCGCCGTTCCCGACCTGTCGCGCCAGTGTGACGTCAAGGGAGTACCGTAACTATTTATACTCGTGCATGGTGGTCGCGACATTAGTTGCCGTCTTCTCCTGAACAGAGGTTCGACGACCTACTTCGTCGGATCAAGCCTTTCATTCACCATAAAAGAACTCATCTTAACCCAGTAAGTTTACAAGAGAGACTTGCAGTCACTCTGAGAGTCCTGGCATCCTGTTGCCCTCGAACTCGTCCATGCTTCCTTTGTTCCCTGTTATATATTGTTCTTATTCATAGCCAGTTAATATTTCATAGTTAATAATAATCTAATCTATTGCACTGTTCAATCCCTGCACTGTTCACTTTTGCACACACTCTACCATAGCACCTTATCATGGTCATTGCATTTCTGTGAGTGATTTTTAGTCTTATGTATGTGTGATATATGTGTTATGGTTGTCTAAGCTACTGGATGCCTAGATTTTCGGGGAGGGAGGGATGGATGGATGGATGTATTCTCATTCATAACATAATATAACTTGATTTAGTAAAATATAACTAAATCAGGTTATATTATGTTATGAATAGAAGAATTAGTTTGTTTCACAAACAAGGTCCTTCTGCATGGCAAATGCGTAACCGCAATTATTCTCGGAGCAAAGTGATGACACAATGGGGGGGAAAGTATCTATTATTAGTATTTGGAGATATCAAAAGGAACAGAACGGAGAGGAAGAGGCAGACTGCACCCACCCGGGGAGGGAAGGCAGGGAGCTGTGGAAAGATCTGCAGGTACCTGAAAGTATGGTGCACAGTTATAGGGTTGAGGGGGGGAACTGAAGCCAGTTGCACCATAGGGCAGGTAAGTTACTGTCTGCTGGGAGAGGGAGCTCTGGATGATGTAGGGGTCATAGCAATAGTGCTACGAGCAAGGGGCAGTTACATATGCACATGGTTACATACTCCTATAGATACACACAACATATTAGTACACTAACCACACTCATGGGAGGAGACAGCATAAATACACAAAATCAACATGGGAAGGACGTCACGGTGACTCGATCTATACTAGCGTTAACTCAATGAGGCATTTCAGAATGGAAGTTAAATGTGGTATTCGGTGCAGTTGTATGATCCTGGTTTGGGAACACTGGAAAGTAAAGAAAGTTTTACCAAGGTCATGACACCCATGCGGTCCATTTCTCTGTTGGGGCTGCGGGGAATGCGTCTGGGGGTGGAGTGGCCAGAGCCTGGGGGAGAGTCGCCAAACGAGGAGCCCGCACAAAGTGACGGGGGGATAGAGCTCATGGAGCGGAAACGTCCTCCCAGGCTATCGCCGCTGCCCACCCTGCACTCAATCTCCTCTGCCCGGATGGCTGTGCTCTCCTTCTCCTCCTGGATCATTCTGCAATGATAAAGGAAGGAGTAGGTGAAGCAAAATAACACACTAGACAAGGTTTCATTAGTCTCGCATTGCCAGACCTATCTCCCCAGCGCTGTGGAGTAAGGTCTGGCTACACCACAGATACATTCTGGGATAGGAGAAAAAACTCTGGGTTGTTTGCATTTCTTTAAACCAATCACAGTCGTCTTGGGCGGCGCTAAGCTCCGGACGCAGCGACAGTGGCTTTGCTAAATAGTCACGGGAAGGAACTTGTTCTGGTGGAACATTTGCACCCCGCTAAAGAAAACGCCTCATACAATATTAAATTAAGTGAACTGTTCAAACAATACAGTAACCTGAACTATTTAAATTAGCTGGATAAATCACGTCATTGGCTCTTACCAGTGTATCGCCGTGTGTACTTCGTCCACAGCAATCCCACCAATCTGTCCCAAAACGTCCCAGTTGGATAATAAATGCCGTCAACATACTTTTTGTATATCTTTACAATCACTCCCCGAAAGAATCAAGCAGGCCTGCCTTGTTGCATGATCCAAATTTTCTTTAAAACTTTATTTTTTATTTTTTTCAGCACGTAGCTGGTTAGCTCGAACATTGTTATTGTTTCCCTAAGCTAACGGAGTTTGAGAACAGCAACACACAGAGAACGGAAGCGGAGAGACATTCAGGCACTGTTAGAAATGTTAATGCTTGCTATAAATCCTTCTCCTGACCTACAAAGCTCTAAACGGTCAAGCACCTACATATCTTGAAGAGCTCTTAGTACCTTATTGTCCCACTAGAGCACTACGCTCCCAGAATTCAGAGCTTCTCGTGGTTCCTAGAGTCTCTAAAAGTAGGATGGGAGCCAGAGCCTTCAGCTATCAAGCGCCTCTCCTGTGGAACCAGCTCCCAGTCTCAGTCTCCCAGTAAAGTGTCTTCAGATAACTCGTTATGATTTGATACTATAAATAAAATTGAATTGAAAAATTGAATTATAGTCTTTGCTTCATTTTAGTGTTAAACTATTCGCATAAGAAACTGTGCATTCATTTCTGTTTCTCATGTGATAATCATGACTATCACTGACCTTGTGGAAAGCACAGAAAACCCCTGAGGGCAGGGCACGCGGACGAGACGTCAAGACCAGAGATGAGAACGTTTCTCTTTGTGTGATATTATACCCTTTTCCCTATAAAAAGCTACTGTAAAAGACTATAGACAGTCATTTTTCTGTACGTGCGCTGAAGTGCTGCAAAACTGACTCTACTTGCAAGTAAAAACAAACTTTGAGAGAACTCCAGTGATTCTGTCCATTCTTTGATAAATAATTATCGTAACAGGCACTTATCCTGGAAATGTGCTTCTGTTGAATCAGACTAAGGTTACATGAAACAAGGTTTGGTGTTATTGTTCTGGTAGCTGTGTGGTTGCTGGTACCTAATTTCATTGTTGATAGCGTCCAGCTGCTCCTGCAGCATTAAGGCGAGGGTCTGTGCGTCAGCCTGGCCACCAGGCGACAGCAGGTCCACCGAGCTGAATATCGTCTCTCTATCCTCCTCCAGGTCCGAGGCGTCCATGTCACTCTCAAAGGCCTGAGCCACATTCGCCAGCACGTTGGCCTGCTGCATGCGCTCCCACTCCTGCTCGTTCAAAGTCTGCACCTGGATTCATTCATACAGGTGTAAAACAGGAGAGCGAAAAATGGAGGGAGAGATAAGGATACCAAGAGTAAATCAGATATTGAAAGCAGGAAAAGGATATTGTTGGGAGAACAGGAGAAAAAGACAGGGAGAAAAGGAGGTTAGCTGGATATTTGTCATTAATGCACCACAGACACAAGTAACTGTCATGGTTATCTCCACCACACTGACTTACATGTCGCTGATGTCCAGAGTGGATGCAAACAGAAAGAAATGGAGAAGAATAAAGTCATCAAAAAGAACTGAAACAGGTAGAAGAAAGTAGGAAAAAGGCATGATACAAATAACACGCGTTACGAGGAAGACAACACAAAAATAAAATAAGAAAAGCTTCCAGTAAATTCAATTATTTAAAAAAGGAGGAAAGATCACAAGAAAACCTTCATTGTTTAATTTGCAAGTTGTTAAACAACTTATAAGAATTTGCCAATCTTCTTTTCAAATGTACTAAACCTAGACACACACCAAGTTCTCACTTTGTCATTTGATTAGATGCTAGTTGTTTATGCAAAAGTCTCAGCCTAAATCCTGTGGACACAGAGATGTTCTCTAATGTTAAGAAGTTAATTAAATGGCCGATCTGCCAACAGCCTGACGCATTCCTTTATTATCAGATGAGTTGGGAGCTCACCTTGGACGGCTCGTCCCGGAGCGCTGCGATCCGTCCCTTTTGAGGCCGTCTGAGCACAAGAGCGCTGCCGTAATGGTCCGAGTTACTGTCCATCATTGAGGAAGCCGACACTGGATACCTGAAATCTGGAGTGCTGCCTAGCTGAGACCGTCTGGGGGGGAAAAAAAAAAAACACATAAAACCAGTCAGAGGGACTCTAAGAAGTTAGAGGTTGAAACTAGGGCTGCTCAGTTATGGAAAAAATAAAATCTTAATGACGATTATTTTGGTCAATATTGAAATCACGATTATTTAACACGATTACTCGTTGACTTTTGGAAAGTTTGCAGTTATTGAACTTAAACGGGAGGGACATGTCACAGTTCAAGGTGTTTTCACTGTTTTTTTGACTTTTTTCCTTCCATTTAGAACACAAGACAAAATAACAGTAACGTAATGTGCAAAAACATCTTTTTCAATGAATCCGTTTTTTGTGATCGTAAAATTTAGATTACGATACAACTTTATTGTCAGCCAGGGCTGAAATTCTTTTTGCATCCCTGGGTAGCTCATATAAAAAAAGAGGACATAGACATACATAAGATGATTAACACCAAAAAAGCATACATGAAACATTACCACAAATGACAAACACCCAAGTAAGGAAACACAGCATACATGTATAACAACAGGAAATGACATGAACATACACACAGACAAGGTCTTGGAGACTTGTAACCCTGAATAAATATTGCACTGGATTTAATGTAGCTGGTTTAACAATAGGATAGATTGATATATGAAATTGTACAGCCCTAGTTGAAACCGTGAACTCTTGAAGTTAACTGGCTTACCCATGTAGTAGGGAGTTGCTCCTGCTCCTTCCCTGCTCGTTCTCTGCCCTCATGGTCTCAATCTGGATCAGGAGCTGCTCCTATAGGACAGGACATTTACAGACATAGTGATAATTTGGTGGAGATACAAAGTCTGCAGCCAACATCACTAGAGCAACTCCAATAATCAAACCACATTATCAGAAGCCACAGACACAGGGGCAGAATCTAATGAACTTTAAACAATCCCTTACCTTTTCATGGTGAGACTCCTCTATCAACTTCTTGGTGTGCTCCAGTTCTCTTATCAGGGCATTCTGAAAAGAGACAGGAATTAGCTGACTGAAAAACTATCCATAAACCATGACATATGATGTCATTACCACCTAGTCATGGGACACACATAGTGGAAGAACAACAAATATTGATTATGGCAAAGAATGTAGTATTATGTATTAGGCACCTTATCCTCCAGAGCAGACATCCTCTCTTTGAGGTGAAGCTGGAGTCTCTCGTTGGACTCTGAGAGGAGCTTGTCAACCGTCTCTGACAGACGCTTGTTGTGCTCCTCGTTCATCTTCTCTCGCTGCCGTGCCTATACAAACACAAAAACAGCATTTTAATAAAAAGGTTCACATGTTGAGAGTGTCCTAATGGCAGTAAAACTGTGAGGAGTAAGCCAAGTGCAGTGACAGCAGATTTCCCCTCTTCTTCACCCTGAGCAGTTCCTGGTTCTTCTCCTCCAGTTGGGCCTCCAGCTGCTTCAGTCTCTCCTCCACATTGCCATGGCGTTCCTCAGCCTGAAAATGGGGGGGAGACAATAAAAAAATCCTTACTTTCAGTATATTTTATCCCCGCAGAACTAATGAGTGTCTAGTGCTAGGCTTTATCCATCCTGGAGAAGGACCTCACTGAGAAAAGGCCTCAGCTTGGCTCTGTTTGAGGTTGGAGTCCTTCAAAAGGAGGGGGTCCCCAATTCCCAACAGCCTGGGAAGCAAGTGTGGCGTCAGGGTTATGTCATATCTCGCGAGCGCGATAAGACATGCTCACGAGCAAATCATTTCACACACGCCGATATTACTCTTCATGCACCAATTCAACATTCGAGAGTTGTACAGGCAACTGCGAAACAAAACATAGGGCAAAGAATGGCACCTGCGCATATAAAACTAAGCAGCACGCGCACAGAGCAGCCACCATGCACTCGCGAGTGTCTGCTCTGAGTGCTGGAGGGCATACACCCGCTCGCAGGTAAATCTATGTTTTGTTTCAGACTCGCAGCTGCCTGTACAACTCGATTGCTGAATTGGTGCACGAAGAGTAATATCTGCCTGTGTGAAATGATAGAATTTGCTTGGGTGCATATTTAATCATGCCCGCGAGATTAAGACAAAATCCTGATCCATAAGCAAGCATCTACATAAGACAACATACAGATTGATGTCGAGCACTAGCTGCATTAGGAGAGGACAGCGAAGCAGCATGACCCACAGAAGGACTACAATACAGCAGCCAGTACTTCCAATAATGCAAATCTACCATAAAAGCATCACTGTTCTATGAAGGAATACAGGTGTTACGTGACTAGGGTTGGGTATTGTTTGGGTTTTTTTCCGATACCAGTGCTAAAACGATACTTTTAAAATGGTGCCTGAACTGAAATATATATATAAAAAATATTTTTTTTAAAAAAAGGAGCACAACGGCTTGTTTTACAGTTGTGGCCTAGGGGTTAAGGAAGCGAGCTTGGGACCGGGAGGTTGCTGGTTCAATCCCAAAATCGGCAGGTTAAAATCTGGCTGGGGAAAAGCGAGAGAGTCCCTTGACCAAGGCCCTTAACCCCAACAGCTGCTCAGTGGCCCGCAGATCAGACTGTGGTTGTACTGGCAGCTTCCAGGTATGAATGTGTAACTGTGTGAATGTGATCAGGTTACAAATGAGAAGTTGTTCTCAATCGACTTACCTGGATAAATAAACGTTAAAAAAATGTCACCAGTAATTGCTGGTAAACGCCAAAAACAAACAAAAAGGGTATAAGGCTGGCGAGTTTCAAGTGAACGCACCATCTGTGTTGTTTTTCCGACAACGGCAGCTGCAGAGTGCAGACTTACATCCTGGTGTTGGAATCCTCTACAGGGAAATACAGTCACACTTTACACCGCTTAAGCTGTCAGCATTTTAACCATTAGTAGTGTTTAATCCAGCTACTAGCTAACGGTAACGTAGCATCCCGTGCAGCAATGCTTCTGAAAAAAAAAGAAAAAGAAGTCAGGCCCTGAAATGAGGAACCAAAATTTTCGTTCTCATTCGTTGTCGTTACTACCGTTTACGTCGGAACTGGTGCCCTATTGGCACCGCGTTTTGGTACCCAACCCTATATGTGCCTAATGCTTACTGGCTAATGAAATAACATTCAATTCAATATTGCCTCTGCATTAGTCATGTTGAAAAATATAACCAGTGTATAAAAGCAGATATTATCTGTCTGTCGGCTCTTATTTATGTAAGAGCCGACAGGCTGGGGAACATTTTTCAGTGACACAGCCAGTGGCTCTAATGGGCAGGGCCTCCACAAGTCTTTGAGCAAATCAACTGGCACTTCCTGTTTGTGTTACACACCAAACATGGGCTTTCTGTGTTGGAGGAAAAGAGGAGAGGTACCAGCATGAAGCACTGATCAACACAGCTCACCAGCACATAAAGCACAAACACACAGGCGAACAGAGAAGGCCACATCAGGGCCGGGCTTCAGGCTCCATAAGATACAACAGCATGTTTTAATATATAGACTGGCACTGCACTTAACCAGGCACTTGTCATGTTAAACTATAACTCAAGATAAAGACACTGATGAGCACATTTTATTTCTCAGTAGTTCTGGAAATGTAAATAGTGAAAGAGAAAATGGGTTTCTCTTGGCCTGGTTAGGTTCAGTAACAGAACAAAACAGAGTTTTCCATCATTCAGGAGGGTTAGCTCTGTGAGTGGAGCTGGTCTACCTTCTTCTGAGTCTTAGCGCCTTTAGAGCCACACAGAACACACTAGGGATTTGACAAGGAGGCAGCATGAAGAGCACACAAAAAAAAAAAAAGAGCATGACAAGAAAGAAATGAGAAAGAGGAGAAATTGTCATTTACAAATACACACACACACACACGTACGTATATATATATATATATATATATATATATATATATATATATATATATATATATATATATATATATATATATATATATATATATATATATATATATATATATATATATTTCATTTCTAGGCTTGCAGGTAGACAAACCGATCAGATAACATGTAAAAGGAGGAATAATACGATGAGGGATGTTATATAAGACTTCAGAAGATCGACTGATGATAATAATGATAGGGTGGAGAAAAGAATGGATGATTTATGCCGATGTTTTGGAACTGCATGGAAGCAATATTAAACATACCAAGAGAATTCTTTCCACTTCTAAGCACGTCTGACTATCTGCCATGTTCTATGTAACAACAATGTGGCTAAAGCGCTAGCCAAAAAGGTAATGAGTCAGGACCATTAAAATGTAAGGATGAAATATCTTGGAGTGGATACGAGCCTAAAGATTTAAAGAAATGTGTTGTCTTTTGTACAGGTAAAACATTTTATAAAATAAAAAAAGGGAAAGTTTTGACATGAGGGCATGTATTAAAAAGTTTGGAATTTGTATTATTTGCATAATGTGTAATTAAAGTTGCATGTGACAACTTTTATTAAGTCTGTAATGTAGCAGGCCAGGTCCATTGTTGAACTAATATGCTATTTTTTTTAATCCTCTGTCATGTTACAATTTTATGGATAATACATTTTGTGCAAATATGGAAATAAATTAAATCAAATCAATAAATTAAAAAGTAACACGTGTAAGAAAAGCAAGAAGGGATAAACTGCAGAATGGACAGAGATGACATTATTTACAGGATGTGAAAATAGGCACCTGCTTCCTGATAAACTCATAAAACAAAAGACTCAGATGGGAATAAGAATGATTAATTGCTCAAATTTCAGAGATGTACTGCGAGCCAGTTCCAATACAAATAAGGTGCTAAGTTGCCCATGTAAGTTCAGCAGCAGCATGTTTTATCCAAGGCAAAAGACTCAAACTATAAATGGATAAAAACATGAGTCAAATCTCTAAAAATAGGTTCCTGTGGATATTTGGAGTAACATAAACAATGGCTTCCTCAGCAGCTTCCGCAGGGAGCTACTGGTTGTTGCAATGTAAAGGAAATAATCTAACAGCCCTGGTTACATTATGTGTTCTGGTATCTACTGTATGTTTAGGTTAGGATCATAGGTAGAAGCAATGCAATCTTTAGTTAATTCATAATCCTTTTCAGTTTGTCTTTTTACAATTTGCCACCATTTCCCCCCAACAGACATGTCAATGGAAGATTCAATTAAAGGTTTTGGATTTTCAAAAGCCTGTTACTAATCAACATATGTTCTTTTGATTTTTTTTCTGACCGATTTAACCGACAAGCAGGCAGGAGTCCCAGTTCACCCGTCTGGGAGGCTTGAACATATTCTCTGCGTTCAGCATCTGCAGACAGCTGCGGACAGCTGCAGACTTGCATAGTGCAGCCACGATGTTGCGTACATTATTGTGGACACATGCAGACACATTCCCCGCAAATGCAACCGCTTCGCGACCCGAACAAGTCTGCAGTGCTGCAGGCAGTATGTCCAAGCCGGTCACCACCGCATGAATTAGTTTAGCTGCTAGCTTGTCAGCTGTGTGGTCTGCTTGGTATACTCTGTATAGCACGGCAGATTTACCCGCCAGTTTTCATCGATATAGTGTCACGTGGCTCTCCGCTGCGAGTGCCGTCTTGCAGTGGGCCATGAGAGCCATGGACTTAACAGAAATAGATTGTACAACCTATTTTTCATTTTCATTTCATTCATAGTCTCTTTAACAAATGTTTTTAATTGCTCTTCAATGTTTTATGTAAAGCACTTTGAATTGTCTTGTTGCTGTGCTATAGAAATAAAAGGTACCTTGCCTTTTACCATACATCAAACATTTTAATTACATTTAAAAAAAAAAAAAGAATAATGTTTGTAACTGTTTAACTGATTGTATTAATCTTCAACATTTATATTGTTTGTTAAACAGTCGATCATTAACATCCCTAGTTCTTAAGTATTTAGTAAATCTGAATAAAATAAAAAAGTTAAAATGTGGGCTGAGAGGTACAGAGTGGACAGGTGCTGGTACCTTTGTGAGGGCAGCTACCCTCTGAGCTAGCTCTGCTTCCACCTCTGGCAGAGTCTCTGCCTTGCGGATGGTCTGCTGCAGCTTCTGCTCAGCCAGCTCCAGCTTCTCTTGGAGTTGCCGGTTTCTGTCCTCCGTCTACAACAAACAAACCAAAAGCAAACAGTCATTGGCAAGCATTTTGAAGACTAGGCTCCATCCAGGCCTTGCGGTTTGCTTTCAGCTCCACAAGGTGAAGAGAATGGCAAGAAATTAGACTGTAGGTCTGGGAAAGAGGGGGAGGGAGACAAAGGAAGAAATTATTGGGTAAGGGTGGGGTGGGCAGACAGTATGTAAGAGAACATTCATAATGACACAAAACCCATAAGAAAAGAGGAGATGGACATCTCCATCTCAGTGAGTACAGTAAAGAAAACAACCCAGTGTCTTTGAGGCTTCCCATTCAGTGCCCGCTGCGATGGTCACTGTGTGAATACAGATGGAATTTATTAGCAGGGTTTTGAAAACTGCCAAGGAAAACTGCAGGCCATTCCTGCTGGCAGACAACTCTGAGACTCAACACCAAAATCAACACATGCCTCATCAACTCTAAGTCAGATTATAATGTACGGATGTGCGTAGATGCTAGGGGTGTGATGAGATAACCAATCTCAAAGTGCTCATATTGTGCCTTTCCCCTTTCCTTTATTGTGTTATATATCTTTTTTGTGCATGTTATAGATTTACAAAGTGAAAAAACCCAAAGTCCACCCCAAAGGGACTTACCATCTCCAACAGAAAACTCTGTTCACAAACTGCTCCAAACAGCTCTATTGTAGTCCAGCCTTTACTTCAGAGACAAACGTGGTTACTTTATAACACGTTATAATGCTCGCCTAGCTGCTAGCATGGCACGCCCTCATACTCTGCTTCTGACTGGCTAGTAGTCCTTACCTAGGTACTGTCAGGGCACGCCCTCATACTCTGCTTCTGACTGGCTAGTAGTCCTTACCTAGGTACTGTCAGGGCTCGCCCTCATACTCTGCTCCTGACTGGCTAGTAGTCCTTACCTAGCTACTGTCAGGGCACGCCCTCATACTCTGCTTCTGACTGGCTAGTAGTCCTTACCTAGGTACTGTCAGGGCACGCCCTCATACTCTGCTTCTGACTGGCTAGTAGGCCTTACCTAGATACTGTCAGGGCACGCCCTCATACTCTGCTTCTGACTGGCTAGTAGTCCTTAACTAGCTACTGTCAGGGCACGCCCTCATACTCTGCTTCTGACTGGCTAGTAGTCCTTACCTAGCTACTGCACATGTGCGACTCCCAACAAAGATGTTACAGCAGTGAGAGGTCTCACTCTGTAGCTAAAACAGAGAGCTCAACACACAGGGTGAAAAGAGGAGCTGCAGCAATGTGCAGTACAACAAAAATATGGTGTTTTTTGAAAATTAAACCATGTAAACCTATTCTGATATAACCTCTAAATACTATTATGTACCTGAAAATAAGCATAACATGAGCACTTTAAATGATGCAGCAAGCTTAATGTTTAAGATACGACAACACCAATTCAAGTAAACCTTCGGAAGGAAATCACGGAAAGATTGATGCAGGCTTCCGTAACTCCTAATCTGTGAAGTTTTAGGCAAAGAGCACGGAGCATACCTGTCTGAAGAGGGAGTCCTTGTTGGCCACTTCGTTCTCCAACTTGTCATTGAGGTCATGGACGGAGGTAGCCTCCCGCTGAGCTGCCAGGTAGCGCTTCTCCAGGGTGGTGATCCTCTCCTCCATGTCTTCCTTCTGAGCCATTGACTAAACATAGACACCAACATTTGCATTAGTGCCTTCAGTGTTTGTGACATTGACCCTGACCTGCTGTCCTCCAACCTTTGCATCTTCAGATGGAAGAGAGGGGCTCATAATAATTACACTCGGAAGAGGTTTCTAATATCCTTGGTACAGAAAACAGTCCACTGGAAAATTAAACGGGTGAGGAGCACAGTTTAGCAGAAGAGAATTTCACTCAAAAATATATGATATTGGTGATACTGCTGCATGTGCTGCAGTGTAGATACACATCATTAGGGGAGTAACGATACATGATCTGGATCGACATATCGGGTCAATCATCAACGATCCAATATCATCAACGCAAAGTGAAAATATCGATACATATCTTTAAGATGCACCTTTATTTTGAAATTCTGATCTTGTATTTATTCTTTTTATTAAAAAGAATAGTTTGTTGTTTTTATTTCATTTTTTATTATTTTGTTTATCTGGAAGAGCTCAGTAATAAAATGTCAAGTTAAGTTAAATCACATATTAGTTTATTTTTGTCAGTTGATATAACTGTAACTGATTGTGTTAAATGGGCTTATGACGTTGTCTCATATTGATCGCAGGGCGCGGAATTTAATCAAATTCGTATCGTGGCACACTTTAAGAAAATACCGTATCGTCCAAAGAATTGATATATAGTATCATGATAAGCTTGCGATTTATACCACCATACACAGCACTGTATGCATATTACTATTGTGACGTTATTAGCTTAAGAAGAATGTAAAACGATAAACTACATTATGTGTGAAAAATACATTTTCAACTACCCACTGTACAGTTATTGCTTTTTAGTTGTGCTTATGTTGTGTTTAATCCTCTTCCTTATTTGTGGTACATAAGGACACAATGAGCTCAAGTTTGTAGTTGTAGTTTACCACTCAAAAACACAAAACAGATTAAGATCATCTGACTTAAATGTTCCGCTGTCAATGCAAAGGAAAAAAAGAAATACATTTAAAAAGGAACGTATTGGGTCACACTTCAAGACATCTTTGGTTTAGATATTGGCCTCCTTACCTCTCTCAGGTCTCTCTGTAGCCGCGTGTTCATGTCTTCGGACTTGATAAGGTCCTTCCGGGCCGTGTCCAGGTCCTCCTCCAGCTCGCTGATGCGTGAAACCATAGCAGCCATGCGCTCCTTCATCTGGCCCAGATCAGCTGACTGACGGTCCACCACATCCTTGAGCTCACTGACCTTCCCAAACCCATGAACCAACTCCTCCTCCTGACTCAGCGAACCATCAGATGACCGCTGTGGGTGAATTAACACAACTGTTTTAGCCAGTGCACACAAGATGTACAGAACACGCACGTAGGCCTTACTTCACTTAATAATAGAGACTGATCAATATGATATTCCTGGTTTTGTTCTGTTTGTGTGTGTACTGTAAACAAGGCATATGAAATATGGAAAACTAAATATCTAGATTTATTACAGTTTACCTGTTAGGTATGTTGTCATTTTAAAACTGGATCAAGCATATAATGCACATAATGATCATCATGAGATGAATTTAAAATCGCTCATTCTGTACATGCTGCTCCTCAAGCACTGATTAACTGATGTCAAAGTTTTATCATTTTAGGCGGAGACATACTGCAGAACAATCCGTCAGCAGCAACCTGGACTGTTTCCAGCCTCCACCTCTTCCAGTATATACATCTTGTCTGTGCATGTGTGTGTAGACGATAAAGCATAGTACAGCTATTCATTGCAAAGCCAGGACCACATTTGTTTTTAATAAATAGAAGGGAAGAAAAAAGGAAATACTTGCATGAGATACCTCACTCCTGTACTTAAGAATGTTCAAACTACTATATTTAGATTACATCATATTACAATTTAACAATACAGTATACTGTATCCATCCTTAGTTCATTTTAAGATTTAATTTTCCTTAACTGAATAGATGCTAGACACTCATCACACACAAGCAACGGTGTAGCCTCGTCTCTCGCTTGGCTTTCACATATGCAGTTTAGTAACCTCACCTTGCCATTAGTGCTTGGTGTGTTTTCAGAGTTGTGGTTGACCTCGCTGGTTCCGTCTGCCATCCCTCTCTTCTGGCTGCTCTGCTCCCTGAGGTAAGCCAACTAGAGAAAACACCAGTTTGTTAACACCTTTTCAAGTCATTCATTTGCTGGTGATAACCATTTAAACAATTATCTGGTTAACCACTTCTCCAAGAGCACTAAAGGAGTTTGCTTCCTTTGATCTTTTTTTTTTTCTTTCCACGAAAGCAAGTTTTCTGTGTGTGTGTGTGTGTGCATAGGACAGAGACACATAGAAATGTAGCTAGCAGCTACAAAAAATCCAAGAGCATTAAGTTCAAACCACAACTATTTTCGTCGCAAACGACATGAATACGCTGCAGAGGCCGATATATTCTATGCCAAATGGCCAAACAGTAGGAAAACAGAACAGCAAAAAGCTGCCTTGCCCTAGGAAGTAAGGTTACTAATAAAAGCAAAGTGGCAAGTGGTTGATTTTATGTGTGCTGGTGTGTGGCTGATTCCCAGGAACAAAAGATGAATGTAGCATGAAGCAGAGAGGAAATCTAGGGCACTTCCACAAGATCCTCTGGGCCTTTTGTCAATCTTAATCCCATTCAATACACAGTGGACTAAAGACCTCTTTGCATTCATGTGTCCATGTGTGTACGTAATAGCTGTGAATCTTTTTTTTCTTAGATCCAATGTGGATATTCAATGTGTGAATAGGAATTATGGGCAGGAGAGATGTCTTTAAGCAGTTCAAATGTACAAAAAATGGCAATAAAATACAATTTAGTGCCATCAGAAGAATCATACGTTGACTATTTATCACATCTGTTTTTTAAAAGGTTGTCTAGTTTTTTTGTTTTGCCAGCATCTCCTGGTGTGTAAGTCTCTCCCTCCAGTATGAGATAAAAAATAAAATAAACATTGACCTGTCAAAGCTGCATGTCAAAACCTCTCACCATTCAGTTTGCGTCAGTGCAGAAAAAACTAAAGGGAGCACGTCATTAATTCCTACATCATATTTGCAATCAATTATGGTCACTGCATTTCACTAACATGGTGTGATAACTGATACACCTTTACTTTAGATTTCTGTAAAGATCAACAGCCTAAATAAACATCTTAAATACGTGCATTTGCACCACATGACTTGGTGTTTTAAATATGCTTACTTCTATAAGAGCAGGGTCAGACAATGGTAGGAACCATCCGTTTGTTGTATTTTGTTGTTGTTGCTGATCGGCAATGTTTAATGTGGTGTTAAATGTAAGCCTAAGTGTATCACTCACCAAACAATAAAAGCATGGTAAGGGTTTTGAATTGACTAATTTAGGCCTTCAAGTTGTCCCAGCAAATATTCCTACATTATGTGAATGCAGTATATTGTCAATATTTTGACCCTAACTTAAAAACGATTGAATTGGTATTGGGTTGGAGTTAAGTGAATTTTTGATCAGTAAATACTTTTAATTACAAGTCATTTTTGCTTACTTCTTTGTGTGAGAGGGTGAGCTGTTCCTCCAATGCGCTGCATCTTTCCAAGGCAACGCGTAGTCGCTCCCTCACCTACAAAACATGTGACACCAAAATAAACAAAACTGCGTACCTTTCCAAATCTTCTTTACTTTGTCTATCCCATTTTCTTTGCCTTTGCAATGTCAATAATCTGTAACACATGTAAACATGTACACACACACTTCATTCCTTTCAAACGCTCAGACACACAGTCGTACCTTCTCATCGAGGGCTTTGTGGTGTTCAAAAAGTGACTTAAGGGCTTTGAGGACCTCCACTTCACTCGAGACTCCCGCGGGAGACTGAGCCTGTCTCTTTACCACCGTCATCCTCAGACTACGCTCGTGGCGAGACACCAGGCACTCCAAGTGCTCCAACAGGAGCTGGAGATACGAGAGACAGTGTTAGAAACCCATCCGGCTAAAACTCATTGCTCATGTGCACAAGCATAGAGCATTAACTTTGTTGAAAAGAAAAGAATCATCACACTTGTCCTATCACAATAAATCACTACAATTATTGTTTAACCATAGCCATCATAGACCTTTGGTGAAACTGATTAGTTTTGTGCTGTTGCATTTTTGTACATCTGTTGTTTTTGCATTAAAAAGCCTGAAGTATCTGTTTAGGTAGGCTGCCATTCAATGTTTCCTTTTTCCAATTTTTTTAACTTGAAAACCAGGTTTTCGCCACCTTTTCTTGTGTCTACTTCTACATTTGTCCAACTTTGAATAATATTTTCAAATGACTGATCTCACTGCCATCACTCTACTGAACTGTGGATAAGTGGGGTCATCCCCACTTTGGCCACTCACCCACTCCTCTACACATTACATACTTATCATTCCAATATGCATCTTGCACACTACTTTGCACTATTACGTTTTGCACTCTACATCCCACTCCATGCGTACTTGTCTTGATATTATGTCTTATTTTGATATATTATGTTGATATGTGCCTATATGTATATTGTTGTCTCTATTGTACAGTATGTGTCTATATTACTATGTCTATGTATAGAGAGTTAACACCTACCAAAGTCAAATTCCTTGTGTATGTAAGTATACTTGGCCAATAAATCTGATGAGTATGCAAGAGTACACAGGTCCTAGTCAGAGACATTACGGACTAATAATGCACTCGCTGAGGTATAGCTGTGCTCCTTCTCAGCACAAACAGTTGTCTGTGATGAAATTTATTGTCAGTGGTTGAAATATTTCGATGATTGAGCAACTTGTGACAATGGTTTAGATTATAGGATAGAAACTGACTTGTCAACCAGTGTTATGACAACGCCTATACCCAAAACACAAACATGCAGGGATTTTACTGGAGTACGCAGGTCTGCCAAACTTTCCTTGTCAATGGTGGATAGTGAAGATTGTGGCCTGTTTGAATGTGTAACACTTGTGTGTTGCAGTTTGTCCTAAAAGATTAAGAACAGTGTGTGTGTGTGGGTTTGTGTGTGTAACAGCACAGCACATTATACTAACCCGTGTGTTGTTTCTCTCCGCCTTGAGCTCTGCAATCTCCTCCTCCTTCTCCAGAAGGTGCTCCCGGCACACGTTCACCTCCTTTGTTAGTGCAGCAAACTCCTACAATAGAAATGTACAAATACATTAACATGTTACCGCTACAGACATTTAAAAACTGTTGTTATTGTGGAGACAGGGAGCTTGCATATTTACAGTTTTAACCTTTGATAGAGTATAAAATAAATCCACTTCAGCAATCTAATGTCTGTTTCTAGAAGTAGATGCAAGTTCTTAAGGCCCTGACACAGCAACCTGATTATCGGCCGTCGGACAGTCTGGCCAGGTCAGTGACTCGAGTCTGTTCGGTGTGTTCCGTGCCGTCGTCAGTCAGGAGGAGCCGTCGGCCTTCATTTGGGCCGATTTGACTTGTTGAATCGGAAGGCGGGCAGCCGGACTCAATGACCAATCTGATTGGTGGAGCGCTAACCCGAGCTAATGACGAGCGGGATGAGCCTGACAAACGCCTCTCAAAATCTTAGTCAATCTGAAATGAAGACAGATTCAGCAACTGCATGGCCTATTTCTCACTAAAAATGTTTTCAGAAACACGTTTCGGTGAACTATTTTCGTAAAATATGAGATTGTATTCTGTCGACCCACGTGACGCGTTCGTCCAATCAGCTGCCGGTTTTCATTTTTTGGGCGACAATACAGATTAGCGCCGCCTGCTGTTACGGAGACGTATTACGTCTTGCGCATGCGCAGAAACTCAAGTTGGTGTCACTTTGGTGTGTTCCGAGCTGATACCCCTAACACTTTACTGGTTGTGCCATCACCTGTATTGAAAAACGATTAAAAAGGTACTGTCAGCTGTGTCTGTCGCAGTGCAACGCAAGTGTGCGTTTTTTTTTTTTTTTTTTTTTAAACAGCCAGCAGCACGACCAATCTGCTGCAACAGCTACCAGCTTTATCTGATCCCGGTAACAACCTCTATCACATACTACACACCTACTCTAATCTCATCCTAAAATAAAGCAAGTTGGGGCTTAAAATAGAGGACCTTTTTAGCATTATGACATACTAAATATAGCAAGTTTAGTAAGTCATATCAATGACAATGGCCTTTTAAGCTAATGTTGCTGCAAGGCCGTTTTTCTTCACTGATATATTTGTTCACTGCCACTATAAAGATACCAGTTAAATTAGCTCCTGCATCTTTTTTCTCTGTGTGGTTTCTGCGGATGCCATGATCACACAGCAAGCCTTGGCAAATGACCGTTGACATTCCTCTCTCTCCTAGCCATGTTGTCCACCGACAGGGCTTTGGTAACGTTTACATCGGAAACAATGGAGGCAAGATGACAACTGCTTGCTGTCGGAAAGTACCATAAATCCTTTTGCACTTTACTATCAGCAGCGGTATTCGATTAGAGATTCTCTCTTACTTTCTAAGAGGTAATAATACAGACCACAGTGACATAACACAGACTTTGTCATGAGGACAACCATATCCATATATCAGAGAGCCGGAATCATGCAGAAACATGGTCTGAGGTTAAAATGGCAGAAGAGAAAAGTAAGATGGTGAAACACCTTTAGAGAGATAAACACCTCAAACTGCATGAGAAAATGAAAATAGTGCTACTCTCTGAGCAGACTTGTTCCAATATACCTTACATCTTTTTTCAGATTATTTTACAACAAATGCAGCTGTGCACTCACACACATGCACACTTGCTTTTAGGGATTACATGCATGGTTGGACCTAAAGAATGTGCCATCCTGATTTTTTGCCCTGCAAAAACTAGCACAGGCACCCTGAGTGGCGAGGCCTTCTTGCTGCGTTTCTACGGGTGTGGGGGTGGGGGGGGGGGGGATGGTTGGAGGGGGAGGGGGTTGCTGGAACTGATCGTTCTTTTCAGTCACTACCACAACTATTCTCTCTTCCCTTCACTCCAGCCTCGGAGCTTTTCCAGCGACTGGCACAGATTCTGCCTCACTAAAAGGAGTAAGTGGGAGTATGCTATTGGCTACGACCAAGGTCTCCACTCTCTGCTAGCCAATGAGAGACCATAAGAGGCAGGCCCAGGGTTAATTACAGAGTGGCTTACTTCCTACATTCCAGAGCAGACGCTGATGTTGAGTTGTACAGCAACCTTAAGTATTCTGAATGCCTCTAAACGCCATTTATGACCCTCTTCTTTCCCCCTAATGTTCATTTACTCATTATTTACACAAATGAGTAAAAACAAATGGGGAGCGTTTGGTACTTGCTTGTGGAACTGTATTGTGGATGTGCGGTTTAATGATTTCAGTGTAGAAAAAAAATCTAATCATAAAGAAGCACCCATAAGATGCTCACTGGCCATTAAATCCAGTATTTTGTTCAGAGAAATTAATTAAAAGTTAACCAAAGATATCTACCTGTGCTGGAGACTTTTATGTAGTGTTGTAAATGATGTTATTTATTCTACTATACATTTGTAATAACTTCACACAAGGAGGCAGAAAAAGAGATAACCTAGACCTTCCTCGGTGTGGTACATGCCTTCAAATAAATTATTAGGAGTTTCGACCCAGACTGGACCATCAAAACCAACCCCCAACCAAGTTAATAAGTGAGTGGACTGATTAACATCATTAGCATGTTATCTGTGGTTATTTGTGGGTAGGTACCAACCGGCTTCACAAAACTGGGCACATGCAAAACAAAGTATGACAATATTAGACAAAGACATCTTTTTAGAAGTGTGCACTTTTATTTATGGGATGAATGATATATACAAAATACTAGAGCTGCAAGGATGAATCGATAAGTTGTCAACTATTCAAATAGTCGCATCAACTATTTTATAATGGATTTGTTTGTTTGAGTAATTTTTTATGAAAAAGTAGTCTGATTCCAGCTTCTTAGATATGTTCTAGTGTCTTCTCTCCTCTGTGACAGTGAACTGAATATCTTTGAGTTGGGGACAAAACAAGACATTTGAGGACGTCATCTTGGGCTTTGGGAAACACTGATCCACATTTTCTGACATTTTATAGAACAACTAATCCATTAATCGAGAAAATAATCGTTAATTGCAGGCCTACATCATACAACAGGTAGACATGACAGCACCTAGACAAGTACGGAGCAGTTCAACAGCTTAATACAATTAACTCTACACTTATATTATTATCCTCAGTCATGTTTTAGGTAGTTGAGAAGAGTATAGGCATCAAGCTTCAAATTTGAGTGTTTATTTCCCCATATACATAGATATGTAAATATGCAGGTTGAGTACAGTAGAGTCATAAGCTTGTATACATGTGAATGCAGCCATGGGCATTAAAGCCTGATCTCAATTCTCCCTGCAGCAGGGTAAACTGGTGTATGGCTCAGTGAGTGAACATGCTGGTTAGAAGTGCACTGAGCTGCTCTGTAAGCCTCAGAACAGGGGAGGGGATTAAGGGGGGTACACAAATATGTGTGCCAACCTATTAAAGGAACCGCGTACCAAAACACAGAGGAACACACAAAAGCTTTTCAGGGATGAGTGTATTGTCATTTTCAGCATTCTACCCCCCGGAGAAGAATATCCCAGCACCTTGGTGGCACTAAGACAAAGACTAATTTCTGTATTAGAATATAATTAAGAAATATGCCTGAATGGGAGCAGGCGGAAACAAATATGAGCACTGGAATGGCATGAATGAGTAATGTTTCCCTCGTCTGAATGATTGCATACATTATAAGATAAACCATAGGGACATGGGCTGCTCATTCTTAATAGATTTTCACAACATTTGTTAAGGACATTTGTTGATTAAAGTTTCAGCTGGATTCTATGTTTATAGGGCTTTTAATGTGGTTTGTTTAATATTTAATATTGTTTTTTGTAATAAAAATCTGCCTTAGAGTATGTCAGCTAATAAAAACATTTTTCATGTAGTATTCATGTAGCCACAACAAATTCAAGTAGGTAATTTTGACAACATGAAGTGTAACGTACTACTTAAAAAGGACCATTTAAAAAGGGAACATTATTAGTGTCTGCGCTCTTGAACTGTGATCTGTGCAAATAAAAGGCAATATGGACAAAAGAGATCTTATATATTTTTTTGACAATGCCTTTGTAGGCAGATCAGTTAAAAATGTAAGCCTACATTCACACTGCCTGCGTTGGCCATCAAACGGTGCTTCGAAAACGCACATGTGCCCAAGCATTATAAATGGGGGTCGCGGGTTTAGGGGGCTGCAAGGGAGGAGCCGGGAAAAAAAGCCAGCTGCGGCGAAAAGTTGAGACGACTTAACTTGCAACCCAGTGGTCAGATAATTTAGAAAGAAATAACCATTTACATATTAAACAAATTAAAATAAAAGATGATACAGATGAAAATATTACGACGCTATGCGGCATCTGACACAATTTAAGGATAGTTATTAAGGCTGCACGATATGAAGAAAATCTGCCAAATGCCCTAACGTTGAATATCGCGATAATGATATAACTTGTGATAAATAATATTAAAATGTAGCCTACTCAGTTCTGCATTTCTGCTGCTTTCAGTATTTTGCTAAAATACAACAAATTGCTCATTACATTTTAAACAAATGACAAAAAAAGTGTAGCCATGATGTGCTTTGTCAATTAAATAAATTTCTTTTGAGCCAAATGTTAACGGTTCAGCAGATAAAATACCTGCAATACTATACTATGATATAAACAGAAAGTTACGTTATTATTAATCTCAACACTGTTCCTTCCTAACTCCTGTTAAATCATATAAGACTAGGGCTATCTAAAGTTAATTATTGTTCATTTTGTTGGTTAGATCATTGTTCGTTTTTCTAAGTGTATTAATCTGTGATTTGGGGATCTTAACACGCTGTTCTGTAGTACTATAGCTACGTGTCCTATTGCACTTATTTAGATCTCATCTGAGCAGATTTCTGTCATTCAAACAACTCTGAGTTGTAGTTCAAAACAGGGCGTCACAGAAATGGGCCATTTCAGTGACACTACCACCGCAGCACAACCCTGCGTTTCCTGGTCTGAACGCGCCCAAGGAGAGTAAAGGACTTCACTGCAGCTCTGGCAGCACTGCAAGAGGAAAAGACATCAGGAAACACCAAGGCTCCTCTCTGTATGTCAATACTAAGAACAAGAATGTAAAACAAACTCCAAATGACAGCATACTGGATGAAGCTAAATCATATTTTGTGGGCATTTTGTCTATCATCCCTAAAGGTTGCTGCTGGAGAAGTTTTATTTTTCAACCCTTCATAACACTAATTTATTCAACATTTTGTTTTGAAATCATCTTGACTGAAAGTACAGGTACAGTTCATGGATTCTTAAAATTTGGAAACATACCAGAGCATGGTAACTAGCTCTATTTATTCCTAACATCACACCATAATCAGACTGTGCTGTATTTGGAAGTGAGATCGGAACCAATAGGCCTAGCTCCTACATAATGACTTTAGCCGTACTTAAAAGCTTACAGCAGCGTGTGCTGAAATCTGACACTGTGCAGAGGGCATCTGTTCTCCTAGAGGACTCACCGTCAAAAACTAATTAGACACTACAATGGCTCCTATTCAGAGCTGCTTAGACTGCTGCCCAAACACACACAGACAGAGAGAAAAAGTCAATCTACTGTTGTAGACCGGATACCAGTTTGCACTATATTTTCCTCCCTTCAGTAAAAAGACTACATCATCACAGGGCTCATTAAGATTTTTTAATATCACTTTGTGATTGCATCCTGAGATGCCTTGACAGGGCTCGACAGTGCGAGCGTTTCACTCACATTTGCGACTAAAAAAAAAAAATAGAGGGGGAACTGTAAAATGTATTTAGGAGCACATGTACAAATACACCAACGTTATGGTAGTTTCACCATGACGTCTATGTCCATAGCCAATTCAGACCAAACATTGCCGATGACATGAAATTACTTGCAATGCTCCGGTCTGCAACGTTCTGAAACCTGCCAGTTTACACCAATGCGACCAGACGAGGCGGTGTATCATCTCCATAGCAACGACTCTCTGTACTTCCATTCTAACTTCCAACTTTTCCAGCCTTTTTTGTAGCTGGATACAATTTGTAGCGTCTTAAAATATGAATGAGGAAAGAGATGAAACGGAGAAAACATATTTCTGACGTTTTACTTCACTGCTTTGTTGTAACGGCGCTCCCTCTCTTCATTAACCCTCTAGCTCCCTTGACCATATACGGTGCTCGCGGGCGCTAGTTGAGCCTCCGTCTTATGCCAGAAACACACCGCATGCTGAAGCACCGCGAAGCGGAGCTATTTTCCTTTCAGCGCCCATGTTATTCAATCTGCCCGGTCACACCGGTTGCGATCAGGCGCCTAGCGAAACCGAGAAGCACAGTTCTTTGGTTTGTATACATTTTTAACCGTTTCCAAGCCGGTTAAGGTAATACCCACTCCTATGGAAGTTCATGTTATATTGTGAACATGAAATTAACAATATTTGACTCAATCATATCGAGGATGTGACAAAGCAGCATCATATAAGAGATGAGTGAGTCATTATTGTGTAGCTTCAGACAACAAACTGGGGCTCTCTTTCATGGCAAAATACACAAAGTGTGAATGGCTCATGTGATGTGGACACTAAAAAGGTTAAGGTTGAATCAGTTAATGGATAACCAGATGGATCATGAAACTTAAAGGGGACGCACCGATTAATAGCACAGTGTAAGGATCACTAATTTGGCCTTGGAATTGTTAACACAGAAACTATAACTTTCTGCAAAATTAAATGAATCACTTTATTTTTGTGTGGCAAATGCCTTTTGTTGAACAGTGTGATTGGAGCTCTACTGAGACAGTGATTACATTGGAATTAAAAAGGTGTCATGTATCAGCTACTGTATTAAAACGTGTGAATGTATGAAACCAAAGACAACATTATTAAGACTGTATTCTGACCTAGATAAAGCAAGAGGGGACAGTATGCAATGAAACTGCAATAAGCTCTGGACATAGTGACCACATTCTTAATCTAATCAGTTCCTCGAACATGATGCGTTGCTGCAAGCATCTGTTTCACAAACAAATCCTGTTAAGATTTTAGGATAGTTTGTAAAGCTTGTATGGGAGCATGGCCTTCACTCCCCTTTAAGTTACTAATTCAGCCCACATTGGGCAAAAGGCAACACTTGTCACTTTCTTGTCACTGTGTGGAACAAGTCACTCTTTGTCTCTCTGTCTTACCACTGTGCACGCTCAATTCATCCCATTGTGCCACTGACCAGAATATAGAATTTGGTCAGTGCAGTCGATTGCCCCCTTTCAAAATAAAGAGCAAAATATCACCAACTGCCAAGTTGCACACATGATTTGGTTTTCAAAATTACATAACAGTAAGATCGAATTTTCCCACACAAACAAAAGTCACAGTTTATTGCCTAATTCACTTAATATTTGCTAAACCACACCCCCAATACTTAGGGCCCCAACCTCTACTTTCTTCCTTCGGTTGGCACTTTTCTTAACGTTTACTTTTTCTACAAAGCGAGGAGTTGGGAAGAGGATAGCTTAACAACATATAAATGAAGCAACAACACGCTTTTACTGCCTCAAACAATCTTTACAGCAGTTGTAAAAAAAATAAAAAAACATCTGGAAATTCAACACACACTTCAAACAGAACTATTACAAGCCTTGGGTGACACAGAGGCACAGAAATTGACTTTGCCGCCCACAATATGTGGGCTCTAAAAAATTGGACTACTAAAGAAATCTCTCTCTGCACACATTCAAACTGGTCTCAATGAGCTACGCACAGGATGACGTTTGAGTGGGAGTGTCGGACCAATTTGGCCTGCACCAATTCAACAAAAAAAGAAAACAAAAAAGAACAAATAAGTACCATTCAAAAGTGCACCGCTGGAGCTCGAAAAAGCTGTTGACGTGTGAGCAAGCTGCCCTGGAATGTTTGTGCATTCCAGTGGAAGGGTACTCTCACCAGGAGGGAGGGAACCAGTGAGAACATTTGCACCTCCCCTTTACCTACCTACTCTAGCCTGAAGACCTAGACTCTCTCCAACACAATAGTTCAAGATGGCACCAATTTAGTTCCTAGGACTTAAATAATTGCTGCTTTGTATGGTCTTGTTTTTAATTTGAAAGTTCACCTTTGGTTTATACATGTTTCATTGAAAATACTTGGCTGTTATCACCACCACTATTTCATTAAGTTGTCTACAAATTGAGAGTCCCTAGCCAAGTAGGAATCGAGTTTAAAATGTGGATGCATTAATTAATCTTTTGTTCATGAGTGATGAAAACAAGAAGGCAAGGCTGGCAGAGCTAACGCCAAAAACATACTGCCAGCGAAATCACTTTGAACTAGAGACATTTACTTCGGCTCCCATGTTATCCAGTCTTTCCGTTCACACCAGCTGCGATCAGGAGCGGAGCGCACACGCCGGCCTCCAAGCTGCAGCAATCATTTCGACGTCTCCTCTATTTCTTCCGCGTGCCTTGAGCGAATGTGTCGAACCAGTTAGGTAATCAAATACAAGAAGGCCAAAGCGCAGCCGGATACTTTACAAAATAAAAAAACTTAGGTGTATGGTGATTTTGGCTGTCTTGACTTTTCAGCTGTGTCTAGAGAAGGCACACACAGAGAGAGAGAGAGAGAGAGAGACGGACAGACGGAGATAAAGACAGACAGAGTAACACACATACAACCAAACACTCACAGGAAAAGAGAGCGAGAGCAAGACGTTCTATACAGTGGAGAGAAGCAGGATAACTTTGTGACTGGTGCGGAGAAATGTGCATCTGGTATGAACAGCCAGGCACCCCAAACGGGCATGAATCTACACTTCCCGGCGAGTCGCGGCACTTCGCAGGCTTTGTGTTCCTGGTGTAAAGCTACTCCAACAATAGACAAATATTTTTGTTAGCATTTCTTATGTAATTTGACAGAATTATAAAATGTGTTATAGAGGTCAATAAACTGAAACAATTTATTGATAACAATAATAAATAATGACAGTTTGTGCAGTGTACGCAAAGTCTGGTAGCTTCTGACTTTTATTTTACAAAGCATGTAAACATGACTATAGTAGCTCGCCTCCAATGCTGCTATCAATTCAACATCCATAAACAATAGCTTATGTTACTGCTAGCTTTACTTTTACATGTTAAACTCTATATACTTATTCTGTACTACATTAAGTGTCAACTGAATGGATCAGAGTCACGCAGCGTCTGAATGTTTTGACTTTGGATGTAGTTTTCCTGGCTGTAAAACACAGAGCTGCAAAGAAAGGCCTTGGCCCAAGTGTGTTAAACATCAGTTCTTACTATCTGATGTTTCAGGAAAGTTGGGACACGATCAGTTAGAACGCTGTGTAATCTGCCCTGCTTTCTATATGCAGTGGCCCGGTACTATCTACAGACCTCTCTGCTTTCAGCACTGTGACCTATCAACTGTCATATTTTGAGCTGTGATCGCTCACAGTCTGCGCGCCTCACGCTTCTCTCACTCGTATAATAAAATGTCAAACAAACACTGAAGATAACCAGCATGTTAACTCTATATACTGGGTGCATATTCAACAAAAAACTACACCAATGCTTAACTGATTTCCAGCCCCTTATGCATCATTAAAACTGGAAACATAATCCCTTTGTTTTAAATATAAGAGCCCAGAGAGGGTAGAAACATGAGTCCTGCAAGCAGATGGACAAAGTCAGGGTCGCGATTCCCTCCACATTATGTTATACAAACAGTAGACATAGAGGAGCAGCTATGACAATCTAATAACTGTAAAGGGCATATTAATTATATGCACAGTAGGGGTGAAAGTAGTTGAAAAAGTAATAGCTCCATTTGGAAAGAAAGTGTTTTCGCTCCTCCATATAAATTGTTTCTCATAGCAGATGTATTATTCTTCAATTTCACAGTTTCTTTTGTCTTATTGACTTGTTTTAAATTTGATGCAAAAACAAAAACAAAAAACTGCACACCTTATTGCACCTTGCAATTGGTCGACCATATAACTGCCAAAACCATACCTGACTCTGGTATCACTTTCTCCACCGCGGGAGCCAAAGATCTGTAAGAGCTGCCATCCAAAAGTGAGACTGACACTTTGGCTGGCAGCGCAGCAAGAAGCCATGCAGGAGGGGTGCTTCAAAGGGCACGGGATCTTGCCATTTAAATAACATTACAATGCACACTTTTTTTCTTTGATAGTGTGAAACTCTGACATTTTTACATTACAAATGTTCATGATGTGACATGCCAGCATAGACACTACAATGTGAGTCTGGACTTTTACACGGTGAGACTTGACAGGTAATTTAGTTTTGTAGTTCTTAGTCCGGTGTGGCTGTCCTGGAAATCCAGAGTTCTCGCGAGAGCACAATTTGAATTTGCTCAGCGAGTCACTCTGGCATTCAGTAATGATGCTCATTAACTATGCCCTTGTAGCCAAGCTGCACCAATCACATCGCTGTATCTGATATAGGCGGGCCAGAGGCCAGCTGAACAGATGACGACAGCGCTGCAACGTCCAAGTCATTAGTAAACATTGCAAGATGGCTACGGATGAACACCAGTTGTTTGAAACGGCTTTGGCCGCTACAATGAACGAGTTAGACTTGGCTTTTCATCTAAAAGAGGAACAGAAGACAGCGCGCAAATCGTTCCTTTGCAAGAAGGACATTTTTGCCGTTTTGCCGACCAGATACAGCAAGAGTAATCTACCAGTTAGCTCTGCTGGTAGCTAAGAGTATAATCTACCAGTTAGCTCCTCTGGTAGCTAATAGTTTAATCTACCAGTTAGCTCCTCTGGTAGCTAATAGTTTAATCTACCAGTTAGCTCCTCTGGTTGCTAAGAGTCTAATCTACCAGTTAGCTCCTCTGGTAGCTAATAGTTTAATCTACCAGTTAGCTCCTCTGGTAGCTAATAGTTGAATCTACCAGTTAGCTCCTCTGGTAGCTAAGAGTTGAATCTACCAGTTAGCTCCTCTGGTAGCTAAGAGTCTAATCTACCAGTTAGCTCTGCTGATAGCTAAGAGTCTAATCTACCAGTTAGCTCCTCTGGTAGCTAAGAGTTGAATCTACCAGTTAGCTCCTCTGGTAGCTAAGAGTTGAATCTACCAGTTAGCTCCTCTGGTAGCTAAGAGTTGAATCTACCAGTTAGCTCCTCTGGTAGCTAAGAGTCTAATCTACCAGTTAGCTCCTCTGGTAGCTAAGAGTCTAATCTACCAGTTAGCTCCTCTGGTAGCTAAGAGTTGAATCTACCAGTTAGCTCCTCTGGTAGCTAAGAGTTGAATCTACCAGTTAGCTCCTCTGGTAGCTAAGAGTTGAATCTACCAGTTAGCTCCTCTGGTAGCTAAGAGTTGAATCTACCAGTTAGCTCCTCTGGTAGCTAAGAGTTGAATCTACCAGTTAGCTGTGCTGGTAGCTAAGCGTATGGGGCTCTGGATACGTCACCCTGTGTATTGTTGTGATTGGTTGTAGTGTTATCCAATTGCGTGCAGTGAGATTTTCAAATGCATGCTTGGTGCCGCCCCTCGAGCTGCGCCATTTTCATTACTCATTGCCATACCCTTAATCTTTCGGATTTGGGTCTGGATTTCCAGGCTACGGTGTGGCTTAATGCAGCAAACAAATCTCTATCAACTACCTGCGTACATAATCATATCATCAAACTCTATGGCTGGGTTTTCTTTGAAATGTGAAAACAGTTCTCTCTTACTTACCTGTGGCAATGCAGTGTTAAGTTGTCGCTGCAGTGAGTCTCTTTCATGACTGACTTCATGCAGTTTGCCCTGAGTCAAGCCCAGATTCTCCTGCGTCTCTCGCAGAGTCTCAAGAAGACGATCCCTCTCCTCCAGCATGGACACCATCAACGACTCAAAGTGACCTTCCGAGTCCGACTGCAATGGGGAGCCAGAGCCTCGACGACCATTGCCGCCTCCCCCTTCGGCCTCACTGATGGTGGGCATCACCTCGCACATCATCTACAATCATGAACAGGACAGAGCCATAGGAGACAGCGGAAGAAGATACAGTTTGGTGTTAAAAGGACGAGAATTATGAGGGCAAGAAAAGATATTGAAAAGTGAAAATACTAAAAAGTCTATACAGTGAGGTGGATTATCCAGAGTGACAGATCTTCTTCCAGAAGTGTGTTTTACAATTACATTTTTCTCCTTCAGCTGTTTATGAAAAGTAATAAAGTCGTAGCGCCGTCTGCTCTACTGAACTCAAGCGAACTGTTATCCGCTCTCTCCCCCCCTAGGGTGAGCAGAGCAACTGGAACAGTGACAGGACGTCATCACTCGCGAAGTTATGGCAACCAAATAAACAGGGCGAGTACTACTTCACTCAATAAGTGATAAACAGCGACGAAATCCGCAACATCAAATCCCCACTCACGCCCGCGAAATACGACAGCTACAGTTTATTGGAAAATAGCATTGTGGACACTGAATTTGATGAATTTCCTGTTTATGAGACCCCAGATGAGACAAGAAGCTAACGTTAGCCACGCTGCTGTGACGGCCCCTCTGCCTCTGAGTCGCCGCTGCAGGAGACGGTGTGTATTCCTTCAACACGCTGTAGTAACGGTACCGATTTAAAACCGTTGTCCAGGTTAGTGGGGGTGCATACCGCTCAAAACCAACATGAAAAATGTAGCTAGTAATGTTCACTCAGCGTTTTGTTGCTAAACTGTGTGTAAAATGAGCGGTGACGTTAAATCACCCTACGGTTCCGTCTATTTTCTGGATGGTTTCAAGGTAACGGCGGTAGCTTTCATTAGCAGATAAGCCCGTACTCTGACGTCCAACACAACCACACACCCCCCCCCCCCCCCCCCCCCGAAAGAAAAAAAAAATGTATTTTGTAAGTTGTAAATGTAAGTGCTTTTAAATTTGTTTATAAAATTGGCAGACACTCTTTTGACAGATTTAAGATTAGGCAGACGGCTAGTTTAAAAGTGCACCTCTGGGGTAATTTAATCAGCATACTTCAACAGTTTATTAAAACAGAAGGGAAAACAGAGCTTAATCAGCTGTTTGATGGTTAACTACTACTGGAATATGAAGCTATGTTCCCAGAGTAAACAGTCAAGTTAACCTATATTGGTACTGTTAAGAAAAGAACAGAGATCCTAAAATCAATTACAGGCAATAAGAAAGCTGTGTTGACTGAAGCGCGTTAAGAAATGCTGCATCTAACAACAGCTGGGAAGGAAGGACTGGCGAATTAGAGCCACTCTTCACACCAAGGAGCTTAAATCCTGTAGACAGACTGCTAGACAAAAAAAGCCAAGAATCATGTGAGCTGGATTTAACATACCGCACCTACAAGGAGCAACAACAAATTGGAGCAAGTGGAATAGGAACTTAGTGGCAGCCCTTCATCTTATTCTTTGCATCGCCCGAGATGCCAAAAGCCATTTGCTTTCAGAAACCACTGTATTCGGTTCAGTGCACCAACATTTAACTGTATCTTCCAACAACTCTGTGTTCAAGAGCTGGACCATACCTGTTACATGCGAATTAACCAGCCAAATATCAACCTACCATCCTTCAAAAAAATAACTTCAATTACAAATTGCATGTTTCAGATGACACACACAAGCCTATTTCTGGAGGGGGGGGGGGGGAGAGAGAGACAAACTTAACCTAATTTATCAGAAGCAAAATTACAAAACCAATGCTGCATATCGAGGTCAAGCCACTCACTCAGACTCAACAATGTTTATGGGGGGGAGGGTCATACAGCATCCACAACAGCACCCATGAGAGGGAGTGACAGATGGTGGGTCCAATGTAACTTGCACAAACATCACGTATGTCAACAAGTAAAAGATGACAAACCAAGACCTGAAAGCAGGACACTTCCATAGGTTAAACTTAAAACCTCTTTAGCCAGGAGTATTTCTTTACATGAGACAAAGATGATAACACGTGAAACTGAGAAGCAAATGTGGCAGAAGACTGATTGCACCACCACTTCTTACTCACTAAAGAGTAATGTGTGCAGTTATAATTGCAATTTCAAGTTATCCAACTTAAAAGGTCTTATATTGTAAAATGTGGGATGCCATGTCTTTTTTTAGTATAAAGCAGGTCAAGGTGCTTTATAAATACTGTGAGATTATCAATATGCTCAATCCACAGAGTTAATCACACAGCCTGTATTCAGAAACGGGTGCTTTTAAATGAGCCGTCAGGACTTCCGTACAACAGTGATGTCACAACTATACTAAATTTAAAACATGGAGTTGTAGGGTTGGGCGATTTGTTGGGCAATTTTTGTCATTTTATTTTGCTAATTTACTGGTCTGCCTTGGAAGAACGGGCTGCTGCTCTGCGGGCAGTGAGACGGCGAGTGGAGCTGGCATATTTTCACTTCACACTGTAAATTAAGGATTCATTTCGACCAAACTAGAGTTGGTGATTATTGGAACAGTGGAAAGACCATGTTTTGGTGAGTATGTTAAGTGAAGGAGAGAAACTTGAATTCAGAAGGTGTACAGTTGTATTTCTCTGTTTAATAAGGAAAAGAAGTGTAAGAATTATTTAATTTCTTGAAAGTTAGTAACTTGTAAGTTTGTTTAAATTCATGAGACTAATAAGGCTAAGAGAGCTAGTGGAAGGAAGCAAACTCGCCACTTGAACACAAGTGCGGGGTAGTCGCCGCAGCCCCGAGTCCCTACATAGCGCACCCTGCAGTCTCCACAGAGCTGGCAAAGGCAGAAAGAAACTCCTCTGGAGATAGATAAGCTATGGCTGGCCACCAGTCTGCTGTTCCTGTTTTTTTATACTGTAACCACTGTAACATTAAAGCATGCTGGAATCGCCAAATTAAAAAAACAAACAGTAAACTTGTTGTTTCGCTATTTATCTGCTACCACAATGCGTGCACAACTGCAGTAAGGTAACTGACGTCCAGTACGCCACAGTGCCGTTGCAGTTAGAGCTGTCATCTTCCTCTATAATACCATGCAAATTTTGTTATTTAAAAAAATATTTGAATAATATTCTAATATTTAATGCTCAAATGCAGCTTGTTATTTATATTTACTAAACTTCTCAGGCTAAAACGTGCAGTATACTCGCCATTCCCAACCTGGCACACGACTGGCGCGTGGTGGTGGCAACACTAGTTGCAGTCTTCTCCTGAACAGAGGTGTCACAACTGAGGAAAGGCTACCGACTTTCGCTATTTCTACGGACTAGAAGAAGAAGAAAAAGGTAAACAACGGCCGAACTGGCAGCAGCAGTATTGACATCAATGTCAACAGTGGCTAAGATGATTTTGGAGTCAATGGATGAGGAAGAACAGCTGCTTTTGAGCCTGCTTACAAAGAAACGAAGAAAAAGAAGGTGTAATGTTCGTCCTTTGCATAACGCCAGACTTAAATATGGTGAGTTCAATATCCTCGTGAAACAAATGAGGATGAGAGACAAAGAGAAGCACTTTGAATACTTCAGAATGTCTGCACAACGATTCGATGACCTACTTTGTCAGATCAAGCCTTTCATTCACCATAAAAGAACATGACATCATGTTAGAAAGCACAGCCGAAACGATTTGTCATAAAGTAAGTTACACCAGTGTTAGCCACGATGTTAACAGCATTGATAACTAAGCCAAACGGTCCTGTCACTACTATTTAGTGATTTATAAGCAACCTGTTACTTGCAGATTGTCACGTTACTGAGAATACAGCTGTTAGAAGGTAATATATGAAGTCAAAGCTAACTCTGATAGCTGTAGGACAGCTAATATACACTTTAGCTGTCTCCATGAAGCTTCCAGCTAAGTTCCTATAACTCACGACGCAGTTAGGAAACCAGAACGAGCTAACTAATGATAGCATAGGCATTTTGGCTCAGTGGATGTCAATTTTAAAGTCATGTTAAAACTACTTCCCATCCTTTTTCCGATTCCCAGCCGGTCACTCCCCCCTGTACTAACTTTACTCGTTACTGTTACTGTTACGTTACCTTAGCTCCATGATCTCAAAATGCATGACGTGACATGACAAAAGCATTTAGTTTTCACATGCAGGTAGGCCAAGGTGAGAAGACGGAGATTAGCTAACGTTAACAAACATATTTATAAAAAAAAATATTAATAATTATCACAATTGAATAGTAATTTCAGCATTTGAATAGTATTGATTTTTTACTATTCGAATTATATTCGACTTTCGGAATTCGTTCCAACAGCCATAGTTGCAGTCATTCCCCGGCTGCAATGACAGCCGAGAGCCCGGATGCCAGACACTGACCAATTAGAGCAGACTGGGCTTTTTAGGATTGGGGGCTTAAAGAGACAGTTGGTAAAACAGAGCGTTTCAGACAGAGGGTGAATAAAGGTATATTCAGATAGACAGTATGAGAAAGAGTTTTTTTTCTAATGTTAAAGAATGTAAACATGTTCTAGTAGAAAACCAAAATACAAGTATAAACCTGAAAATGAGCATGATATGGGACTTTTAAAATTAGTTAACAATAAGTTAACATTTAACAACATTTCCTGTAACTTAGAATACAGTATTATCATGGTGATGGAGCAACCTAAGACAAAAACTGAAGTAGGCTACATGTACAGTTAAATCAGTGTTATCCACTGTGTGATGCAGTCAGCACATCTGAAAATATGATTGGGCACTTCTAACACAAAACGTGTGCATACAGTTGTTTAATGTTTACATGCGTCGGTATCTCACCTTTAAAGATTATCGTTATTCCAACTGCCTTTGTAATCCACGTTATTGTCAACAAACTCCAGGTACTCCAACTGTATACAACAACGTTGGCAATTCTCACAAATATCCAGAGGCGATTCAGAATATAAATCCCATTCAGAGGCTGGGATGCATTAAGGCTGTGAAAAGGGTCTTCTCGGTGGAAAAAAAAGGGATAATTTCCTAAAGGCCTCAAAGCGAAACCCACATCAAGTGAGCAGGGGGCAGTATTCCAAGTTTGGCCGGCTAACTCAACGTTAGCAAGCTAGCATTAAGTAAGCTGGTGATTCGATGATTGCATATTTAGATTTGTAAGTAAAGTGTCTATCTTTGCTTTTCAAAACAAACGTCCATCTTTGAAAATAAAAGTCAACTCGCCAATAATAACATTTCATAACAGGTAGATATGTGATGAGGTGACGTGGAAACAGTTGTAGCCTTGCTAGCGTTAGCTAATTTGAAGCAGAATTCTTTGGCTTGAAGTCAGTTTAAAGTCGACAGCTAGCCAACGTTAGCTACTAGCCAGCTAGGTAGCTAACGCTTGCTAGTTTCATATACTAACTTAGCTAAGATAACGTCAGGTAGTTGTCTAAGGATACGCTGTATTCCATATAAAAGTAGACAACATGATATAATACCATAGCTATGTATCTTACATTATTACGAAAACACTAAAACGAGTTTAAAAATCCTGAAATATGTCTCCAGAGCTCTGCTGAAATGATTAATCTAGCTATCAGCTAACGTTAGCTTCCCGTCGATTCGGTGGAGTCGCGTCACCACATCAGTGCTCGACTCGAAAACTTCCAGCTAACATTGAACGTTAGCGACGTTTTGATCCGTTTGGGAAGTCCAAACCTCAAATAAAAGCGTTATATTCCCGAGTTTTCGTCCGGGTTTCTGGTGCTCTTTCGGTATTTCCTCCAAAAGGTCCGTGGTCCGGCTCCTTCCCTGTCGCCACTGCCTCCCAGCCTCGGCAGTCGGGACAGCCAATGGTGGGCTCCGTGTCGCTAGCACTTTTCATTAGCCTGGTAGTCCCTATAGTAGTTCACGGGAAGAGAGCAAGAGCGCTTCCCAGGTTGGCAACAGGAGGAAAAGGAGTTGGCTAGTTGGAGACTAATTCTGTCTTAATAACAAAGTTAACCCTCCTGTTGTCCTCTGTCTGTTTTTCCTGTTTTTAAAGCATAAAGTATAAATTATCACCCAATTCTGTGTTACATCTTTTTAGCCAACTTCATTCCAAATAATTACAACTAGTTTACACTTATTTACGGAATTCATAGTCAATAAACCTCATTCATATTAAATTATACCTAATTCTCGATTAAAAAAACCCAGAAATTATGAATTATTTTGACTAGTTAAGATCAGAGAAACCTATGTTGATAGATAATCACAGCCTGTTTTGCGTATGGAACCATCCGAGTTATTTTTGGGCTATTTGGTTGAAAGAAACCCATATTTTTGACATAGCAACTTTTAAACCGGGTCAAATTCGACCCAAGGACAACACGAGGGTTAAAGAGGTTTCTTTCAAAAATCTTCCAGAATATGTTGGGTTGATGTTCAACTTTTTATAAGAATGAAAAGTGGGCTAACAATTAGGGGTGTGCAAAAAAATCGATTCACATTCAAATCGCGATTCAAGCTCTACCTCTTCAAAATCGATTCATAGAATCTTTTTTTTACTGTAATCACATGGGAAAAGTAACTACATTTGCATACTGTGAATCAAATCCTGAGCCTAAAAATCGATATTGAATCAAATCGTGAAATACCAAACCAAACTTTGCACATTTATATTATCAATAACTGCATCACTACCACAACACAATAAGATACCTTAAATAAAGAAGGAAGCAATAGAGACTCACTTTGTGTTTGTACTTATGGACCGATGATAGTCCTACATTCATTTGAATGTCACTTTTTCATGGACAGTTTTTAACTTTATTTCTTATTATTCAGTGAGTTATACTGTATTTTCCATTAATGTTATGGATTCTATTTTCATTTTATTTTTACTATCAAGTGTTTTTTTTTTTTTTTTTTTTACATTAACTATGGCATTGGTGCATGTTATGTTACTATTATTATCGAGTGGGTTTTAATTTTTCATCTTATTTTACATTAATTTAGGCATTCTTTCACCTTTTTATGTTTATATTACATCTAATGGGATTTATTTAAAGCCCTTTGAGTTGCATTTATTGTATAAAAGGTGCTATACAAATAGTTTTATTATTGTTATTAACTGACCTTACATTTGTTTACATTTATTTACACTACTTGTGTTTATATTTTCTGTTATTGTACTCTATGTTGTCTTGTATCTGCTGGATGGATGACAATAAAGTCCCTATTATCTCTCTTATTCTTTTCTAGTTTATTATATACCAAAAATAACAATAACATATAAATCAACATATACATACATACAGTATAGCATGAAAACACAATGTTGTCATATGTTTTCTTTTGTTGACTTAGCTACTTTATTGTAGATATCCACCTGCAAACATAAATAAATCACACAACAAAATACATTATAAATTCACTCAAAATAAAGATTCTACACTTTCCTCTTTGGAATATAAACCACAAAAACGTCTTCATTTAGCCCTATACATCCACACATAACACTAAACAAAATAGGTGGGAGTGTAAATTGATGGCTCAAACATCTTTATCACAAATTATATGTGGAGTTTTTTAAGCATTACAACATTTAACCATTACACTGAGTGCAGGAGAAATTGCTGATGAAACAATATGTTCTGATTTCGGACTCACAATAAAGAGAATAGTTGCACCATCTTGTGGTGTATCAACGCAATGAGACATCCATATTGCAGAATATACTGTCAGACTAAATAAAAAAACAAACTGAAATTAATTCATTTTCATTCTTTTTTTTAATTACTTTTATTAGTTTTTTAACCAGGCAATATGACTTTACGCTTCAGGATATAGTTTTTATTTAGTTTCAGTTTTATGACAAGGCACAGATTTTTCCTCACTGAAGAATTTCCTCTTATGAAGCTGTAGACATTTATAAAGGTGTTAATGTAAACTTTATTCATTTAAATGGGTGAATATTTAGATACATGAATACTCAATATCTGATAGCAAAACTAGGCAAAGCAAGGCAGCTTTATTTGTATGGCACATTTCTCTGCTCATATTCTGCTCATTTTCAGGTTCATAATTGTAATTAGAGGTTATATCAGAATAGGTTTACATGGTTTAATTTTCAAAAAACACCATATTTTTGTTGTACTGCACATTGCTGCAACTCCTCTTTTCATCCTGTGTGTTGAGCTCTCTGTTTTAGCTACAGAGTGAGACATCTCACTTCTGTTCTATCTTTGTTGGGAGTCGCACATGCTCAGTACCTAGGTAAGGACTACTAGCCAGTCAGAAGCAGAGTATGAGGGCGTGCCCTGACAGTACCTAGGTAAGGACTACTAGCCAGTCAGAAGCAGAGTATGAGGGCGTGCCCTGACAGTACCTAGGTAAGGACTACTAGCCAGTCAGAAGCAGAGTATGAGGGCCCTGACAGTACCTAGGTAAGGACTACTAGCCAGTCAGAAGCAGAGTATGAGGGCGTGCCCTGACAGTACCTAGGTAAGGACTACTAGCCAGTCAGAAGCAGAGTATGAGGGCGTGCCCTGACAGTACCTAGGTAAGGACTACTAGCCAGTCAGAAGCAGAGTATGAGGGCGTGCCATGCTAGCAGCTAGGCGAGCATTATAACGTGTGTTCCAAAGTGACCACGTTTGTCTCTGAAGTAAAGACTGGACTACAATAGAGCTGTTTGGAGCAGTTTGTGAACAGTGTTTTCTGTTGGAGATGGTAAGTCCCTTTGGGGTGGACTTTGGGCTTTTTCACTTTGTAAACCTATAACGTGCACAAAAAAGATATATAACACAATAAAGGAAAAGGAAAAAGGCAAACAACATAATATGATCACTTTAAAGAAAGGCAGCATCAAAAAGAAAGGTCTTCAGCCTTGATTTTAAAGAACTGAGAGTTGCAGCAGACCTGCAGTTTTCTGGGAGTTTGTTCCAGATATGTGGAGCATAAAAACTGAACGCTGCTTCCCCCGGTTAAGTTCTGACTCTGTGGACAACAAGCAGACCTGTCCCAGACCACCTGAGAGGTCTGTGTGGGTCATAGTGTAGCAGACCTGTCCCAGACCACCTGAGAGGTCTGGGCGGGTCATAGTGTAGCAGACCTGTCCCAGACCACCTGAGAGGTCTGGGCGGGTCATAGTGTAGCAGACCTGTCCCAGACCACCTGAGAGGTCTGTGCGGGTCATAGTGTAGCAGACCTGTCCCAGACCACCTGAGAGGTCTGGGTGGGTCATAGTGTAGCAGACCTGTCCCAGACCACCTGAGAGGTCTGGGTGGGTCATAGTGTAGCAGACCTGTCCCAGACCACCTGAGAGGTCTGGGTGGGTCGTAGTGTAGCAGACCTGTCCCAGACCACCTGAGAGGTCTGGGTGGGTCATAGTGTAGCAGCAGATCAGAAATGTATTTTGCCCCTAAACCGTTTAGTGATTTATAAACTGTTCAAAATAGCTTTATGTAGTCAAATGTACTTAATACAGAATTGGTATTCTGCACACGCCGGTGTCTTAACTTTCAAAAGGTTGGTATGTGACCCTTGATATTTTGGCTTTGTAGATGACAGCTGCACTGATCATGCCAACGGCTGCAAGGAGACATCCAGCGATGAAAACCAGTTTCAGATTCAGTTTGATCACTAGAAAAAAAGAGAAGCACACCTTCAATTTGACTCAAGCGAGGCAAGGTGTGCTGTTACGTAAGAAAACACTCCCTGTTTTCATACCTGGGCTTCCGGTGCTCTCTGCTGATCCCACTAAGCGCAGAGGACCCTGGGAAATGAAGTGCCTTGAACTCTGAGTGACAGCCTCTCTCTTTGTGAGGTGATGTTGCTGATCATCTCGTCGTTTTCTGGATTTGATGCATCCCTGGGAGCACCTGGTGTCAGGTCTTCCTAATTTACACACCATGACTGAACAGCTGATGTACACCTGAATGCAACAGAACATGCTGTTAACATGTAACATCACACATATCTTTGTCTCTTCTAGAGCAGTGTTTCTCAAATGGGGGTGCGTGTCCCCCTAGGGGTACTTTGGAGGATTGCAGGGGGGTATGTACGTTTTTTTGCAAAATGTTTTTCAGTTACAAGGCTGTAGGTACTTCTACTGTCTTTTTTTTCCAAGTTTGTTGCTGTTTTTGAAGGTTTTTTTCGTTTGTTTTGACCTATTCTTGCCTTTCTTCCATTCTTTTTTTGCCTCTTTTTTTAAAAGTATTTTTTCTGCTTTTTTCAAAGTTTTTGTCACTTTTTTTTAAGTTTGTCGCTTTTTGGAATTTTGTGTCACTTTTGTCGCCCTAGTGTTGCCTTCCGTCTTTCTACTGTGTTTTTTTTCCAAAGTTTTTATTACTATTTTCGACCTATTCTTGCCTTACTGCCTTCTTTCTACCGTCTTTTTACAAGGTTTTTTGCCTTTTTCCATCAGCATTTAAATGTTTTCCAGGTACAAGGCTGTAGTTTAGTAAATCTATCGCTGACATCGCTGTATTCTTCCTCTTTATAGAGACTTTTTTTTTCTACTAAAAATGATGGCTTAAAAAAACTGTTCAAAGGGGGTACATTATTAAAAAAAGCTTGAGAACCACTGGTCTAGGGCAGTCATTCCCAAACTGTGGTCCGCGGACCACTAGTGGTCCGTGAGGGTACTGCAGGTGGTCAGTGGAAAAGCAAAAATAAAATATAAAATAATAGTTTTTTAACCTTCATTTTACCAGGAAATTCCTATAAAAATTAAGAATATGTATATTGATATAAAATTTTAATTTAAACTAAATTGTCAAGTTGTTGTGTGATTACTAAAATAGGCTAGTGGCGCTCAGCCGTGACGTTCAAGTCCAAACTCTGAAGATTAATAATCAAAGCCTGTTGTTCAAATGAACTTGATCATGCCCTCGGGCGCTTGAGTAAATAATTAAATGAAATATGTTGTGTGCAGTAAACTTTCTTTTAACGAGCCTGTTGTACTGATGCGATGACCAGTTATAGTTTTAGTGCTAGTAGGCCTATTAAGAGGTGCAGATTAATTCAGGTAGACATATTTTATTATGTGTATTATGAGGTGGTCTGCGAAAATTCTTGATCACAAATAGTGGTCCACACACACAAAAAGCTAGAGAACCACTGGTCTAGAGGACAGAAGCACACAGATTTATAATATGAAACAATCTTTTCGCTGAAGCCACCAAATCTCCAAAGACCTGAGCCAATAACCACATTTAAAAATGATTTCAAATTGTAGAATTTTAAAGAAAAAAAGAAGGTTAGATGGGAAATACTGAAACATGTAAAAGATAAGATGTTTTGTTAAACTTACTTGGATGGGTTACGTCTGGCTTTGTCTTTTTGGTGGTTAAGTGCTTATTGTGGATGGTTCAACTAAATCTGGTTCCACTTTTTGATTGAATATGTCCTCTGAACCAGTGGTTCCCAACCTTTTTTCCTTGGTGCCCCCCCTACTTATGTCTAAGAAAAGCTGAGCCCCCCCCCCCCCCCCCCCCCCCCCCTCCGAAACCGAAGTGGAGGTAACTCTCGAGATAGAGCCTTACTTACTTTTTTGATACACAGGAGTTATCAGCACTTTTACGTTTCTCCGCCATGTTTCATTCATAAAACAATGATGCCGTGGCGGCAAGAAAAGCGAGGATGATAGCAGCTAGCAGCTAGCAGCTAACAGCTAACAGCTAGCAGCTAACAGCTAGCAGCTAGCAGCTGACCTGATGACAGCAAGGGTCACAGGTTAAGAGGTCCTAAGTACTAAGTAGCCTGCCTACAATTTTTAGCGAGAACAAAAATATATCGTTTTTATACCGACTTTTGTATACATTATATATTCTAGTGTATTATCATAATTTGTTTAACATGTGCAAATATTTTTTTTTACCTCAACCTCAAACCAGATAAAGACTTGCGCCCCCCCTGTGATCTTTGCCGCCCCCCTGAGGGGTCCCCGGACCGCAGGTTGGGAACCACTGCTCTGAACTATGAATACGTTCAATCTCAAAACGATGTGCACCGCTTTCCTGCGGTTTCCAGATTGAGCAACTTGATTCCTCGGAACAATGTAAACGGTTTGCAACAAGACTTGCGATATGTTTTCTCCAACCCGTTCTCACTCCAAACTCGTAAAATACGGACGTTTGGACAGTGGCGGTCAGCATCTGAAGCGACGCAAAAAGCGCCCTTCAGCGTGTTTGTAGAATGTACCGGGGAGAGCAGCAGCTACACGGGGTTTGAAGATGACGTAGCACTAAGAGCGACAACGGTAGCGAGTAGTATGAAAGCCCGAAGATCCACATAGGGAGGTTGGTTGGGGGGGTGGATGGGTCAAATAACACAGGACTTCCCCGGGAGACCGGGGATCGTGTCCCGCGTATCACGTTTCCTAAACCCAACCATCACTTGTCCCACCAATTGTCCCGTATTTATTTTCCTAAACCCAACCATCCATTCTTCTTTAAACCCAACTTTCCCATATTTATTTTCCTAAACCCAACCGTCCCGTTCTTCCCGCGTGTCATGGAAACGTAAGCCCACCCACGACCTTTTCCTTAAACTAACTGCGTCAAAAGTGACGCCAATATGACGCTAAAGGAGACTTTTAGCATCAATAACAACGCCAAAGGCACCTGACCAAGCGTCAGCATTTGGTGGGTATGTGAGAGATGTTACCCAATCAGCAGCAACGTGTATGTAAACTTGTTTCATTTGAAATGTTTTGCTACATTGTATACTTGCCATATACAATGATACAGGTCGTTTATTCCCACCCTCTAATACGACCCACAGGAGCGTTTTCCTTCCTCTTATCTAAACCAGACAAACGTTAACGTTGTAAAACGGCTGCAGTTTGGTTAGGTTTAGGCACAAAAATATTTTAAAATCAGACATTACTTCATTTCCGGTTACGCCTGTGACAAAGAACGTGACGTAGTTCCATTTCTTCCGTAAAGAAAATAATTCACAGTTTATTTTTATTTTCTAATGGGACACGAACCTGGGTGAAAGACTTGTGTTTATTTTTACCCATCCGCCTCCCATACCTGGTTCCCTGCCACTATAAACGTAAATATGAGTCGTAATTAGGGTTGGGTACCGAAACCCGGTTCCACTATGGAACCGGTTCATACGCAACCGGTAGGAATCGGACCGGATTTGAACACAAATTTCTGTTCCTCATTTCGGTTCCACTTACTATGTCGACTGAAATATTTTCCCTCTGTCACTCTGAAACGGACGTAAAAATATCACACTTTCTCTGTAGTCTACCTTTAGCTAGATAAATGTAGGCTACTTTTAAAATGCCATATTTTCCCTCTGGGCTCACCAAAACGGACGTAAAAGCATATTAACCATTCACTGCACGTGATCGCTAGTAAACATATTACATCTTTTATGTCATTTTTCAGTTTTTCAAGAATCGGTTTAGGAATCGGAATCATTTTAAAAGGACCGGTTCGGCATCGGAATCGTAAAAATCCAAACGATACCCAACCCTAGTCGTAATTGCTGCTTGAACAACTTATCCCTGCGTTTTATGAGGGGACAACCTCTTTTGATTGGTTACGTTCTGTGGAAACAGTGTAAAGATATGTTGTTTCAAATTGTGCATTTGATGCCTGATGGAACTCCATGACCAAAACATTGTGCCTCTAATAAAATTACATATTCCTTGGCACCTGTCCATTCCACTAAAGTGTGCATTAGATAACAGATATGTGCATGAGATATGCATAGTCCATTCTTCACCTGGTCATCCGAGCTGATGAACTTGAAGGCTTCCATGCTGAACCTGAATTGTTTCTGGTGGGCAGGGGAATGGATTTCAACAGTCGGGTCCACATTACACCTAGTCAGAGCAAAACAAAACAAACATAAGAAATATTGCCTCTGTAATTCTATGTATAACATTCACATCAATTTAGTAACAATCCTCACATATTAAAGTGCTCATATTATGCTTTTTGGCTTTTTCTCCTTTCCTTTATTGTGTTATATATCTTTTTTTGTGCACGTTATAGGTTTACAAAGTGAAAAAGCCCAAAGTCCCCCCCAAAGGGACTTACCATCTCCAACAGAAAACACTGTTCACAAACTGCTCCAAACAGCTCTATTGTAGTCCAGCCTTTACTTCAGAGACAAACGTGGTCACTTTGTAACACACGTTATAATGCTCGCCTAGCTGCTAGCATGGCACGCCCTCATACTCTGCTTCTGACTGGCTAGTAGTCCTTACCTAGGTACTGTCAGGGCACGCCCTCATACTCTGCTTCTGACTGGCTAGTAGTCCTTACCTAGGTACTGTCAGGGCACGCCCTCATACTCTGCATCTGACTGGCTAGTAGTCCTTACCTAGGTACTGTCAGGGCACGCCCTCATACTCTGCTTCTGACTGGCTAGTAGTCCTTACCTAGGTACTGTCAGGGCCCTCATACTCTGCTTCTGACTGGCTAGTAGTCCTTACCTAGGTACTGTCAGGGCACGCCCTCATACTCTGCGTCTGACTGGCTAGTAGTCCTTACCTAGGTACTGTCAGGGCACGCCCTCATACTCTGCTTCTGACTGGCTAGTAGTCCTTACCTAGGTACTGTCAGGGCATGCCCTCATACTCTGCTTCTGACTGGCTAGTAGTCCTTACCTAGGTACTGCACAAAGATGGAACAGAAGTGAGATATCTCACTCTGTAGCTAAAACAGAGAGCTCAACACACAGGGTGAAAAGAGGAGCTGCAGCAATGTGCGGTACAACAAAAATATGGTGTTTTTTGAAAATTAAACCATGTAAACCTATTCTGATACAACCTCTAAATACAATTATGAACCTGAAAATGAGCATAATACGAGCTCTTTAAAGAAAACAAATAATTACAAATACATTGTTATGTTGTCTATTGCCACCAGGGGGTGTAGTCATGCCTACCCGTTCTCAATGATGGGGTAGGTTGGCTCGTAGTTTGGGTTGTCATATTGTGCCGCTCTGCAGGACTCCACGAACAGCTCGGTGTCTTCAACTGAGGAGGTGACCTCTATCTGCATGTAAATCCTTTGCTTATAATCACAATTCAGAGGGTATAATTTAGATTTTTTTGGGGTTCGGAAATTTTTGTTAGGATAGAATTCAAATTGGTAGGTGAACGTGCCGAGGTCTTTCTCCAACACTGTAATATTCTCTCTGTGTCCACTGTAGCTCTGTTTCACTTTTCCATGTTTGGGGTACTTGCATTCAAACTTCAGCTCCAGCTGACATTTCCTGGTGATCACAACGTCATGTTTGTTGTTGGTGATTTCATTCGTGAAAGTTAGGTTTTCACCATTTTCCTGCAGAGTCAAAGGTTATGTATTCAGTCCTCATAGTGCTAATGAAAAGTAAAACCAATAGATGAGAGAAGAGAAGAGCACAACAGGTGATGAAACCAATGACCCTGCGTTACCTCGATCTGTGTGCCACAACCGCTGAGGGGGACGACAGCAAAGACGAAATCGCTGTTGGCGCGGACTTTGCAGGCGGTGTTGGTGGGGTCATTGAGCCGCAAATCATCCTCTTGGAGTCCAGGGTATTTCTCAAACCATACTGTCATGTTGGACTCGCCACAGATCACCTTGGATTTAACTAGAGCAAGAGATGTATATTTTTAAACCACTTTAAAATTACACATTATCCTGAAAACTGTGAATATTTTCTAATGAATATTGTGTGATAAAACACTGCATAAAAGAATATTTTGACATGAAAATATTGCTTAATGTATTAATAAGAATAGTAATAATACATTCATTTATATATAGCACCTTTAAAAACAGATTACAACGTTAACAGACAAAGCAAAAGCAGGACACTCAGAAGACAAGATAACAGAGAGCCAAACAGTTCGGCCAATAAAGCAAGACAAAATGAATCATAGATAAATACACATAAAAGAACAAATGCAATATAAAGATGGTTAAAGCAACAAAAAGACAAAATCACAAGTCTATAAATATAGCCGCAAGTGAGTGGTAAATCCGTGGTTGAGGCCAACACAAGCCGTTAAAAGCAGCGATGGATTAAGACCTTTGACAGTTTCTGACACTTGCAATAAAGATAATAATGGGTGTATTTGTTTAGCCAGGGCTGTGCTAGACTTTTTGGTGGCAACAAAGTCCAGGACATTCCAACAGGCGTTATTAAAAAAGGGAGACCAGGTCCTTTGTGTTAAAATGTGGATTAAAGGCAGTTAAAGAAACAGCAGTATTAAGCTCTGAAAACTTGCTAGCAGTATGTATCAGAATGTAATTTACATTATATATATATATATATATATATATATATATATATATATATATATATATATATATATATATATATTTTTTTTTTTTTTCATTTTACATTGATATATTTTGTATGCTAATCTTGCTATTTTGTGGATATGTAAGTAAGCAGGTGTTTATTACCAGGATAAACATGACACAGGAAATACACCAGCCATACAGCCAATATTGGGCCCTTCAACATAGCTGTAAAGATGGTGGTTCTCCCCTGCTGTTTCTTTGCTGGAATCACTTAAAAAGGAATCCTCTGCAGGTCACCGATCAGAACCAGACAGATGTCTTCAGCTCCAATGCGTTTCTTTCCACCACCACAACCACATTCCTTCTGCACACCTGGTGAATAAGTGGTTCTGTATAAAATCAACATAATATACATAAATAAATATAACTGTAAATTACATAATGTATTTAGTACATATGAAAATGCAAATTACTTAACTAAAACTATATATATGCAGAGTACATTGTGCAATGTAGTGCAAACTGACCGACAGCATGGCATGACAGTTTACAAGCCACAGGAATCACTGAAGCTGAAACAGCCAATTCGCTCTTTAGCGACACCTTTTTATGTCCATTAGTGAGACAGCACTGCCCTCTGCTGGCCAATAGATTATGTGCAGGGTAATTTTTACAATTGAATTAGTAAACAAGTCTAAGTCGAGGGCTCTGATGATTAGTCTGGCAAGGCAGGGGGCTGAATGATTAGAGCCACAGTGCATTTGTAAAACCTTATTTAGCCGTCAAGTCCAGAAGAGATTCATACCGGCCACAGTAAGGGGACTGAGGGTCCATGATCATGACAGCCTTGCCAATATGTAGGCCTGTCCATGTGCCATTTTTGACATGACATGACAGGCTTTGCCCCTCACCTTTCGCACTCTATGTGTTATTGTTTTCAAAATTTCTTCACCACAGGAATCAACCCGCCGGTGACCCCTGGACCTCCTTCTTCAGCCTGACGGCCTCCCTTTACCGCCGGTGTCCACCAGCTGGTTCTCGGAGCACCCTCAGTGCATGTTTTGGCTTACCAGGTATTTCCGGGCCGACTCCCCCGCCATCTGATCCAACTCACCACCATATGGTAATCAGTTGACAGCTCTGCTCCTCTCTTCACCCGAGTGTCCAAGATATACGGCCACAGATCAGGTAATACGACCATAAAGTCTATCATTGATCTTAGTCCAAGGGTGTTCTAGTACCACGTACGTCTGGCAGGGGAACAGTGGACTAGCTCTTCACCCTTGCAATAATAATTGAGGGGGCTTAGGAGTTTCCCATCCAGTCTACATGTGCTTTGTGGACTAGGAGAAGGCTTACGATTGTGTCCTTCGGGTGGTCTTGTGGGGGTCTTTTGGGAATATGGGGTATGGCCGTTAGTACGTGCCATTTGGTCCTTATGTGACTGCAGTGAGAGTTGTGTCCGTTTCCTTGGCAGTAAGTCAACCATGTTTCCAGTGGGTGTTGGCCCCTGGTGGCTGAAACGGGTAATTTCATTGTTTAAAAAAAATGAGTGGAATAATTAAATATGAATTACGTCTGGCATGATTAATCATAACACAAAACAACTAAATGGTGGTAGTTAATACATGAGATTTCATATACTGCTTTAGTAAAAAAAAAGTATTTCCTGGCTGACGATGGGAGCAGAAGGACGCAAAAAACGAAAGTTACTGTTGTACTAGTCTGGACATCTTACCGTGCCAAGGTTGCAATAAAGGTTTCCTAAATGCCACATTTGATGTCAGCTTACTAACTGATTGTGGGTTTTGTGTAGATTGTATACGTTTATTCCACTTTGTTTAAACGGCGAAGAAGCCTAGTGACCAGCTAGTGACGAGCAACCAGTTTGTGTGTTGAATGTTACCCAGAGTGCCTTGCTGACTGGTCTCAATATTTTATTGTTTTATTTCATGTGAATACTATTTTACTAGAGGAGTAACTTAGTATTTGAAGTAATGTAGTAATGCAGGAAGTGTGCATTTAGTTTCCATGCTTATTGTGTTTCCACAACAATATTAGTGAGTAAATCTACTGAAATGGCCACCACACCATAACAGAGGAGTGGGATGCGTCAGATGAGAATGCAGAGGTTTAGGGACATATTTCGTGGCTGTTAAATAATAATAACTATCTGTATGTCTTTGCCAAGCACAAACCAGTAAGGATGGTATTGACAAATTGCTAGGGGAGGTTCATGCCTTCTTCCAAATTGATTTGGAGAGTCATAGAAATTTTTTTTTACTGGTGAAGGGAGGGTCTTGTTTTTTTGGCTAAAGCTCCCAAAACTCCTCTGGTGGCCCCTTAAATAAATAACAAAAAGTCCCTTACTGTATTGTGTGAACAGTTAATTTCATTTAATATTGCAAATCTTCCACCAAAACAAGTTCCTTCTCTGGGTAGTTTTGAAGAGCCACAGTCACTGCATCCAGAACTTGGCGCTGCACAAGACAGTTGTGATTTGTTTAAAGAAATGTAAACAAGCCAGAGCATTTTTTTCTCCTATCCAAGAATGTATCTGTGGTATTGCCAGACTTTACTTCACAGTGCTGTGGAGATAGAGCTGGCAATGCGAGACTACTTGCCCACTGCCACAGCTCAAAGCCACCTTGGGCCAAGAGTGCCTGTAGCTGGTCCATTTGGCCTTTGGTATTTTCTTTGGAAGCTACACTCTGCAGGTGGTTGTTTACGTGGAAGTACTGCACCACCAGGCTGAGTGTGGTCCAAGATGTGTTTTTGAATAACTGTAAATAATACAATATGTGTAGTGTACACATGAAAAATGCAAAGCTGTATGCAGAGTTCACTGTTCAATGTAGTGAAAACTGGGCAATGGCAGTAAAATAGCATGACAGTGTACAAGCAACAGGCATCTCTAAAGGCTGATTTATGCTTCTGCGACGAATCGACAGTGTACCCCCGCAGACCCCTCTGCGTCGCCGCGAACCCCCCTCTGAGCCCTCCGCCGTAGCTCGACATGCACCTCCAAAAATGTGTAACTTTGCGCCGACACAGACCGCAAGGACTGTGATTGGTCAGCTGGTCCTGTGTGTTGATAGTCAGTGTTTCAAGCAGCCGACTGTGGGGAGCAGCAACATGCTAGTTCACTGACATAAGCTTTGCAAATAAACTCAGACATATTCTGGTTACAATGACGGGGTTATCCGTTTGAAAAGTCACTATATGTAACGTTTTGAAATTAGCACTTTGCCAACAAGCAGTACGTTGTGGGCAGTTGTACAAGAGTTCGCTTGTTAACATAACATAAACTGGCTGGCAGACACCTCGCATATAAATTCAGACTTATCACCCCCTAGCGTTATGGCGCTGAAATGCAAAGCAACCCCGACGCAGAACTCTGAAAGGGTCACGACGCCGTAGGAGCGACGGCGTGGAGTTGACGAGAAGCATAAAACAGCCCTTAAACTGAAACAGCCAAGTCACTCTTTAGCAGTAGCTTTATGTCCATTAGCAAGGCAGCGTCGCCCTCAGCTGGCCAGTAAATTATATGCAGGGTAATTCTACCAGTAATTAAAAGCGCACTCAGTTACATAAACTGTGTGTGGGGGGGGAGGGGGGAACTAATACTACAAATGCTAACCTAACTCTAGAAGCATACTAAAAGAACAAAGTTAGTTACACACTACTAACTGTAATACAGTTATCTAACACACACTGAGTGTGACTAGGTTACATTTACTTAAGTACGATGAGCCTATACCACCTCAAGGGGTAACATTTTATAATCACTAATAAATGGTAAATTTCATTAAACTTGTACTTACAATTACATGATCATTATTATTCTTTATTAATTAATAGTAATGCTATAATTTATGTTGTCTAAACAGTTTATTGTTGCACATGTCATAACATTTTATGTAATATATTAAGTATTTGTAAATGATTACCAAATGATTTGTAAACCTTTAAGTACTTCTTTGTAAACCGGCTGAGAAACATTATCTGGATGGCTATTATAAAGTTGCATCTGTTGATTACAATACATTGTTAATGGTTAATAAATACTTTGTAAAGAATAAATAATAATGACTTAATTAATAAACTAATTATTTGATATTACACAAATCTAATGATTACATAACTTATAACAATAATTAGTTATAGGCGACCTATTAATTAATATACTATATATATAATAATTTTGTTTGTTAACAGTAAAATAACTATTAACTTAAGTTTAATTTACTATCAATTTACCATAATCATGATGTGATATTTATTATACAGTGTTGTTATAAAGGCCTTTTGTAGACCTACTTTGTACTCGACTTTGTCTGACAGCTTTAGTTACTTTTCAGATGACAGTTGTTCATCCCCTTCCTGTCCAGTGAAGACCTCGTATCTCCAGATGTGTTGATGTTGAATGTTTGTGATAAACTGAAGGTTGAAGTGTTCCTTCATGTGTTGAGAAAGTTCTCCTAACCTACTTCTTAAAGCTAAATGAAGTCTTTAAAAAGCCTCTCGGATCAGCTGGAAAATGCATCGTCACAGAGCTGAAAACACTTTCTGACACCATGAAAAGTTTTAAAACGTATTATAGATAGGCTACGTGGTTCTCAGTGGTGTAGTCTAATGTATTTTAGTGGGTATACTGTTCTACATAAATATATGGACCAGAATGGACATATCAAAGTGGGGCGTCTGGGTCTGCTCACCCAGGGAAATTTTGAGCGTCAAAGACTTCATTTCTGCATTTTGATACACTTTAATGCACCAATTTACAGTGGCACTACCTTTATTCAGCCTATGCGAAGGAAAACACAGATGACAATTCAAAATATATCAAAAATATAATGGAAAGTATGTTGTTATGTGCCATTGCACATTTTTAGGTGGGTGTATGGAAATCCTGGAGCTTTCTTAGTGGGTATACTGCGTATACCTGCATATCACGTAGACTACACCACTGGTGGTTCTCACAGGACAGATACTACAAACATATGATGATCTTATTGAATATGAAGCATTGCTGTTGATTCAACTACCCAACAGTAGGCTATGTAGCCTAAAGGAGTTAAAATGAGCACAACCTTAAACAAAACGTTACAGAACTAAAATGCAACAATAATGCAGCAGGAATATGAATCCAGAAACATCAGATGTAATAGAAAAACCATTGACAGGGATGATGTTACTGCATGATACAGATGTTTACTTTTTTTTTTTATAGGCCTACCTTAAGTAGGCTACATATTGCTGATAATAGGCTACTTACATATTTTTCCTAATCAAGGTTGTGACGCATTTCACACCAGATGGCAGATGGAATCGAGCTGTACCGTCCGTAATGTCCACGGAGAGTCTCGCAGTGTCGGGCTGAGATCAGGAGAAAGGGAGCGGATCTGGGCGTAGTTTCCCCGAAGTCCGCGTGAAGAGCCAGAGTCCAGGTCGGGGGGGAGTAGGGGAGTGGGCAAAGTTTTAAATGAATGCTAAAATGAATGGTACCAGTGGTGTAGTCTAATGTATTGTGGGTATACTGTAGGCTACCACATAAATATAGCCTAATATATGGTCTGGGTGTCCTCCCCCAGGGTTATTTTGAGCATCAAAGACTTCATTTCCTGCATGATACACTTTCATGCACCAATGTATGGTGGGAAAACCTTTATTTATCCTATGAGAAGGAAAACACAGATGACATCCAAAATATATCCAAAAATAAAATGGAATAGCCTATAGAAGTGAGGGGGCTTTTACATCAGGGAACTAAGCCTGGATCACAAAAGTGGACCCCGAAGCAACGAGGACAAAATAAGATAGGCTACTTATATTTGTCTTAAATGTGCGGTGAAGGGAGGATACTGGCGTTAGTGTAGGCGGAGCATTGGGGTCCGGTCGCTATGCACACACTATGCACCCACTACGCACTGCGCTCAGCGAGCAGCGGGTCGATGAAGGATGAGAAAAGTCTCTCTGCATGTTCTGTAGTGTTAGTTTAGTTTGCTGTCACATTACTCGACCCCATATTTGTGAATACAAATATCTGAAGTGAAAGTACTGTCAGAAAAATGTGTTGTTGCGTCATTGGGCATTTTTAAGTGGGTGTATGGAAATCCTGGAGATTTCTTAGTGGGTATACTGCGTATACCTGCTTATCACGTAGACTACACCACTGAAAGGTACACATTTAAATCTTTAGCCTAAGTCAGGTTTTTAAAACTAAAATGTCCCAAATAAATTTGTTTTCTTTTTCAAATAAACTTGTCATGAGTAGTTCTAATTTATCTAGCTATTGTTTTAATATCACTACTGTGTATCCTGTGTGTTTACTGTGACTTTCTATCTTGCAAAATCAATATTATTTCCTCAACATTTTAAATGCTGTTTTTATTATGTCAATAACAACTATAGGCCTATAACGTTATATATAGCCTACATATTTAGATATAGCCTACGTAGATATCCTACCGCATCTGGCATGTGAAATGCGTCTCTACCACCGCCATCTTGGGACGGACATCTGACCCCTTCTGACCATAAAGACTCACAAAGACGGTATTTTGTGCTGCTTTTGGATATTCATACGAAATTAATGCCAAAAGTAAGCAACATGGAATAACACTTCAAAGGTGTTTAACAACATGTTACAGTTACAAACGTGTTGAATTTAATATCACAAGAGGCAACATGAATCCCTCTTTTAAGATAACATCAAGTTAAGTGACTGTCCCTATACTAAATTAAGGTAGCTTATGTCCAGGAAAAAAAAAATCGTATTGAGTCATATGAAATCTCAGTAAGATGCTGTCATCCTCATGTAGCCTAAATGTTATTCATGCAGCAGCTTCTGGACTGACCTGCACACTTCCACCAGTGGCCACTTGAGGTGAGTCAATCCCCATAGACCCATAGAAAACAAATCCTTGGAAGCCCAGATCAATGTTTTGGATAAAGAAAGGCTTGTGTTCTGTCCTGACTCGCTGTGATTCATCCAGTGTCCTTCCAAAAGTTAGATAACAGCTGGACCGGGCTACTGAGCACCAGCTTCTCCTTTCCATCCAGTCTGCCTGCTAGCTGGAGCCAAGTATCTAACATTCTTGTTTCATTTGGTCCACTGTTGCTTCAAAGAGAAATAAAAACAGAGACTATTGCAGCACAGTAACAGTTGGTTTACAGCAGAAATGCTTCACATTCAATGGGAGAACAGTGTATATGTGTGTTAGAGAGAAAGAGAATTAAAGTGGACAAAGGCAAAAATATATGTCACAGAATATATGTTTTTATTGATCCATTAAGCAAGTGTATGATTATCGACTTTGGTTAAGCATTGGACATTGGAATGATTATGATTGGGAAGGACTACGCATATCAATCAAGATACTTGATCTTGAGCAATACAAAAGCAGTTGAAAAAATATATGTATAAAAACAAGTTTCCTTTTTTTGCTTACATACACAAAATAAAATAAACAACAAATCAACAAAACAACCCCCCAAAGTCAGTAATGAGGATTAAATACAAAAATACAGACACATATACAGCATCCAAATTCAGCAAAACGTTACAATACCCTAACAAAGTACAAAATAGGACATATTGCCAGGTTTAGGCCAATCTAGTCTTAGTCAGGAATATGTGAGAAACTAGTATTCTCAAAATATAGAAAAAATGGGCCCCATTCCTTCCAAGACTTTTGAGAAGAACTCCTTGTAGAAAGTCTAATTTGTTATAATTGAAGGAAATAAAGGACATCCTCCAACCAGCATGCATGACAAGGGGGTTCTTAATTTCCATTTAGTTAAAATTAGTCTTCTCACTAATAAGGGGACAAAGGCAATAACATCTCTATTAGATTTTGATAAGGAAGGTACAAAGGAGGAGACACCAAACAATGCGGTGAGAGCATTCAGCTCGATCCTCTCTTCAACTATGTCTGAAATAGTTTTAAAAATATCCATCCAGAAGTTATGCAGAGATGGGCAGGGTCCTAACATATGAATTAGATTGGCTGGGGTTTGCTGACATCTATCGCATTTTGGAGATATATCTTTGTAAATCCTAGCCAGCCTCTCTTTAGTGTAATACGAGAGGCTAATACGTATGGTGCATTGAAGATTTATGCACACGACTAAGAATTTCGTCCCACAAAACCTCAGCTAACTCCTCCCCCAAATCCTCTTGCCACAAGGCTCTTAAGGGATCCAGTGGTTCTGGATGAAGAGAGAGAATTTGATTAAAAATATCTGAAATTAACCCTTTCAATGAACAACTAGGTTTGAAAAGCCTATCAAAAGGTGACTCGTTGGGCAAATTGGGGAAGTTTGGGAAGGTTGTTCAAGCAAAACTACAAACTTGTAGGTATCGAAAAAAGTGATATTTAGGGAGTGAGAATTTCTCTGAGAGCTGTTGGAAGGACGCAAAGGTGTTGTTAATGTGTAAATCCTGAAATCATAATATGCCTTGATTGGACCAAATTGAAAAAGGCATTGTCTACAAGAGCTGGAGGGAAAGTATGATTAGTGGCTATTGGAGCTTGGATGGAGAAAGATTGTAAACCAAAACAGCGTTTGAATTGAGCCCAAATTCTAAGAGAAGTTCTCACAAGCACATTCTTTCGGAGAAGTGGAGGATAAAGTAGAAGAATGCACCACAGCCTTCAATGAAACTGGTTTGGTAGAAAATGCATCCATGGTTACCTAAGTGGGCACAGGATCTAAAGTTTCATATTGGAGCCAGAATTTTAGAATTCCAATATTAGCGACCCAGTAATAGAATGTCATATTGGGGAGAGCCAACCCCCCAAGTGGTTTGGGTCTCTGTAAATATAGTTTACCCAACCTAGGAACCTTTTTATTCCAAATAAATTCTGAGATTAGGCTGTCCAGTTTATGGAAAAAAAGACTGAGGGAGGAAAATGGGGACAGATTGAAACAGATATGAGAAAGGTGGGAGAGTAGTCATCTTCACAGAATTGACACAACCTGCCAAAGACAAGTTGAGAAGAGTCCTCTTGAGTTTTAGACAGCTAAGGAGCAAAATGTGCCTTGAAAAGGTCTTTAAATTTGTGAGTAACATGAATCCCAAGATATGTAAAGCTATGATGGGCTACTTTGAAAGGCAGGTTGTGTAAAGGGAATATATGATCAGCTTTATTAATAGGGAATATCTCGCTCTTAGTAAGATTTAATTTATAGCCAGATATTTCACCAAAGGACTGAAGACAGGCCAGGGAGGCAGGTATAGAAACAGAGAGGTTGAAAAGAAAAAGAAGTAGATCATCAGCATACAGAGAAACCTTTAATTCAATACCGTTTCTGTGTATGCCAGAGATATGGGGGTCACAACGAAGTGCCACAGCAAGGGGTTCAATGGCAATTGCGAATAGAAGAAGACTTAGAGGAAAACCCTGTCTCGTAGAGCGATGGAGATGAAAGTACCCAGATTGAATGGCATGTGTTCTAACTCAGGCTTGTGGGGAGGATTAAATCAGTTTAGTCCAGGATATATATTTCTCCCCAAACCCAAATTTTTCCAGAGTGTAAAACAGATAGTTCCACTCCATTCTATCAAAAATCATGTTCTTGTTAATTAATTCTCTAAGACTAGACTCCATGTGAGAAATGATAGGGATTCATTGTGAAGCAATTGTGGCATAGCATAGCATTTTTTGTTGTAAAATAATATAGCTGAAAACTAAAAGTGAAATGAATTAATGTTCATATTTATATTTTATTTTCATTTGTCTTTTAACAAGGCAATATTGTTTCAGTCTATATTTAGGTTTTCTTAAAGGATATTAATTAGTTTAAGAGTAATGACTTTGCTTTATGTAGTCAAATGTAGTATAATACGTGATTGGTATCCTGCACATGATGCTGTCTTAACTTTCAAATGCGGGCAAAGGTTGGTATTTGACCCTTGATATATTGGCTTTGTAGATGACCGCGGCACTGATCATGCCAATGACTGCAAGGAGACATCCAGCGATGAAAACCAGGTTCAGATTCAGGTTGATCACTGGAGAAAAAATAAGCACAATTTCAATTTGATCTTGTCCGAAGTCTAACTGGGACTCAAACAAGGGAAAACACTCTGTTTTCATACCTGGGCTTCTAGGGCTCTCTGCTGATCTCCTTAAGCGCAGAGGACCCTGGGAAACGAAGTGCCTTGAACTCTGAGTGACAGCCTCTCTCTTTGTGAGGTGATGTTGCTGATCATCTCGTCGTTTTCTGGAATTGACGCATCCCTGCGAGCACCTGGTGTCAGGTCTTCCTAATCTACAGATCATGACTGAACAGCTGATGTACACCTGAATGCCACAGAACACACTGTCATTATATTAGCAGACATAATAATAACAATAACTTTATTTGTATAGCACCTTTAAAAACAAAGTGCTTTGACAGTGGAAACAAAAGCACATTGCTAAACTAATTCTTCAAAAGAAAAGTTTTTTACAGTTTCTGGAATTGTTAAAAGGATGTTTAATTATTTTTCATTCATCAATTATTGATATAATAAATGCCTCGGGTGTTTAGAGATTCAGGCCCTCTTTCTTAAATTGGTTGTTAATGCCCTGTGGCTTCAGTATAAGTATTTGTTGTTTCACATTGTGTATTTGATGCCTGATGAAGCTCCATGACCAACACATTGGCCTCTAACAAAGTTCTTCTTCCAGTCTTACCACATAGTCCATTCTTTACCTGCTCATGCAAGCCGATAAACTTGAAGGCATCCATGCTGAACCTGAATTTTGTGTCGTGGGAGCGGCTATAATTTATAACAGTCGGGTCCAATTTACACCTAGTCAGACCAAAACAAAACAAACTGATGAGAAATATTGCCTCTGTAACTCTGTGTATTACAATGGGTGATATTTTAGGGACAATCTACAAAGTGAAACACTGGTTGAAGTTAGAGAGACATTTAATTTCCATCTATAAGACAACTTGTGGTGTACTCATGCCTACCCTTTATCAATGATGGAGTAGGTTGTTTTGTAGTTTGGAATGTCGTATGGTGCCGCACTGCAGGACTCCACAAACAGCTCGATGTTTTTAATTAAGGAGGCGACCTCTATCTGCATGTAAAGCTTTTGCTCACTGTCACAGTCCAGAGGGTATGAATCTGGTGTAAGCGGGGTTTGGAACTGCTTATCAGGATAAAATTCAAAGTTGTAGGTGAACGTGCCGAGGCCTTTCTCCGACTCTACAACATTCTTCCTGTGTGCACTGAAGCTCTGTTTCACTTTTACACTTTTGGGGTACTTGCATTCGAACTTCAGCTCCAGCAGACATTTCCTGGTGATCACGTCGTTTGGGTTGGTGACTAAGGTGATCGTATTTGTGAAAATTAGGTTTTCACCATTTTCCTGCAGAGTCAAAGGTTATGCATTCAGTCCTCATACTGCAAATAAAAAGCAAAACCAATAACTGAGGGAAGAGCACAGCAGGTAATGAAACCAATGATCTTGCGTTACCTCGATCTGAGTGCCACAACTGTTGAGGGGGACTTCAGCGAAGAAGTGAGTGCTGTTGGAGCGGAGGCGGCAGACTCTGTTTGTGGCATCATTGATTCGTAAATCCCCCTTACGGACTCTACGATATTTAGACATCTCAACCCCTATTGTCATTTTGGACTCACCGCAGATCACACCGGATTTAACTAGAACAAGAGACATATTTTCAATCAAGTTAAAAAAATACACATTATGGTGAAAACTGTGAATATTCTCAAATTAATATTGAGTGATTAAAAACCTGTATGAAGCAATATTTTTGACATGGAAATCTTGTTAATAATAACAATACATTCATTTATATATAGCACCTTTAAAAACAGATTACAACGTGCTTTGACAGACAAAGCAAAAGCAGGATACTCAGAAGACAAGATAACAGAAAGCCAAACAGTACGGCCAAATAAAAGCAAGATAAAATTAATCATAGATAAATACAAATAAAAGAATAAGAGCAATAAAAGACAAAATCACATAAAAGCAAGTCTATAAATATTTCCAAAAGTGGCAATATTAGGGTTCAAGCCAACACGAGCCATTAGAAGCTTGAAGCTGCGAAGGATCAAGACCTTTGAGAGCTTCCCACACCTGCAATTAAGATAACAAACAAGTTTTAGGCAATCCGACAGACACTCATTCATTTATGACCAAATCTGTGCTGGGCAACACCGTCACCCCCTTTCAGTCAATTTAGAAAGCATTGTTTCTTCAGCTTAGTTAAAGATATCCACCAAGTTTGGTGATGTTTGGACAGACTTTCATTGAGTTATGGCCTTTCATTGAGTTAATGCCTAGGTAAATGCCTAGGTAATTGTTTAAAACAGGTGGCGCCCCCTTATGAGCGATTTCAAAAGTTTACACATGTGGTTTAACATCTTTTGTTCTTATTTAAAGGATGCCAGACTGTACAACTTTTTTGATCTGTGGTTCCAAACTTAGATCTGAATCAAATAGTATTTCCAGATTTCTGCCGAGTTTCACATTAGCAAGCAAGTTGAGTTGAAGAAAATGTTTTGCCATCCAACAGTAAAGCCGCCTACACATAATCTGTGGTAGAACTGTGAGGTAGAGGGCAGAGCATAGAGGCAAAGCACAGCGCAGGAACATTTTGGAATTTGTTGTGCCTTTGAAAGGTCAGCGGCAACTTAGTCTCGCTTTGCCAGACCATCCACACGCTGCGGAGCGGAGGAGGGTCTGGCTACTCCACATAGCATTGGGGGATGGGAGAAAAACGTGCGCTGGTTTATTGGCATTTCTTTAAAGCAATCACAATTGCATGCAAATTAGTTGTGCAAGAGATAACTCAGACAGATAGTCTAGCTAGCTGTCTGGATTTAGCCTGCAGATCTGAGGAGCAGTTAACCATAGTCCTCATAAATCCACCAGAGTTTAAAATTCCAACAAAAAGGAAAGCGGAAGGAAACGAAAAACGGCGAAAATACATGCATCCGTTGGAATTCACTGTGGCACTGGATCAATCCCGGAAGAAGAACTTCAAGGATATCGATTAGCGGCAACTAGGTCAAAGTTGTAATAGCGCAGTGCTTGGCGCAAATCCACTCCTCCCATAGGAAATCAATGGAGCGGCCAGCGCATAGAAGTTTTACCGCGGATAGTGTAGGCGGCTTAAGACAATCTAAGGAAGCAGCTAGGCTTTTTGGGTCACCAGGTGTCAGGGGAATATATATCTGTGTGTCTTCTGCATAGCATTGCGTAGAGACATTGTGATGTTGGATGGTTTTGTCCAAATGGAGCGTGAAAATAGGAAATCAAATTGGACCTAAAATTGAACCTTGCGGTACACCACAGATGATGTGAGTTGTAGAAAACGTAATTCGCTAAAATGACAAGGGTATTTCCTTAACCTAAAATAAAATTCTGGGGTAAGAGTGATTTGCTAAAATTAAAGAAGCAAGAGCATTCTTCTCTTCTAACCGTCTTTTGATAATTCCTGATTGTGTTTTTCAAGATGTCATAAAATACTTGTAAAGGCTCTGACACAACAACCCGATAATTGGCCGTTGGACAGTATGGCGAGGTCGGTGACTTGAGTCTGTTCGGTGTGTTGTCAGTCGGAGGAGTTGTCAGCATCCATTTTGGCCGATTTGACTTGTTGAATTGGCCAGTGGGCAGTCGGACTCAATGACCAATCTGATTGGTGGAGTGCTAGCCCTTGACTAGCAAATCAGTGCTTCTTCAAGAAGAAGCCCGAGAGCTGATCAACACACTGATGAAAACAATGACTGACGACAGCATGCTTTGTGTTTACTAGGTCTAGAGAGATGTACCGTCATTTCCGGTTTTCATTTTTTTGTGACAATACAGATTAGCGCCGTCGCACACGTGCAGAGCGTTCGCTCAAGTCGGCGTCGCTTCGGTGTGTTCCGAGGCACTTTTTTGAGAGACGGGAGCCGACTGATCAGTCCGACTGCCTTTTCTGCCGACAGTCGGCCGTCGGGTTGGTGCGTCAGAGCCTTAAAACGTTATTTTCTTCCAATTTAGTTAATTTCTCCTACAGTCTCTGTTTAATTCCTGGGTGAATTCTTTTAGCCAGGGCTGGAGTATTCTATATGACCTTTTGTAGTTAAAGGGGGCAACAGATTCCAGGACATTCTGACAGGTGTGATTAAAAGAGGAAACCAGGTCCTCTGTGTTAAAATATGGATTAAAGGCAGTTAAAGAAGCAGCAGGAAAAAGCTCAGAAAACCTGCTAGCAGTATGTATCGGAAAATAATTTACATTATATATCATATAACACATATTTAATTATATAACAATATATGTTGTATGCTTATGTTGCTACTTGTCTATGTAAGGATATGTAAGTAAGCAGGTGTTTATTACCAGGATAAACATGACACAGGAAATACACCAGCCATACAGCCAATATTGGGCCCTTCAACATAGCTGTAAAGATGGTGGTTCTCCCCTACTGTTTCTCTGCTGGAATCACTTAAAAAGTAATCTTCTGCAGGTCACCGATCAGAACCAGACAGATGTCTTCAGCTCCAATGCGTTTCTTTCCTTCACCACAACCACATTCCTTCAGCACACCTGTCTGGTGAATAAGTGGTTCTGTATAAAATCAACATAATATAGAAGAATAAATATAACCGTTAACAACACAAGAATGTATACAGTACATGTGAAAAAAATGAAACTACTTCACTGCAATGTAGTGCAAACTGGCCGACAGCATGGCATGAAAGTGTACAAGCAACAGGCATCTCTGAAGCTGAAACAGCCAAGTCACCCATTAGCATCACCTGTATATGTCCATTAGCAAGGCAGCACTGCCCTCTGTTGGCCGATTGATTTTGTGCAGTGTAATTTTTACACGACTACCGTAAGCAAGTATTATTTTCCCGCTCTACTCTGCCTCTGATTGTCTTACCCTGACATTCTTACCCTAATCCTAACTAATCCCACCCATTTTACCTAAACCTGACCAACCCAACCAATGAGTCGAGCTGCTGCTCTGCCCTGTGCGTCCCATACAGACACTAAAGGGTACCTTGTGCGTTGTTATGGAACCCACGCAACTTCTAGGCAAGACCCGCCCTTCAATAGCGTTCACACGCTACTATTGGCTACTATTACCATGCTTACGCAAGGTAACGGAACCCTAAGCTTAACTACTCGAAGTCAATGCCTAACCCCAACCAATCGGGCTGCTTCGTAGGGCAGGGCTTGCCTAGAAGTTGTGTGGGATCCATAATAACGCGTGCCTTGTGCATCTCTATTGGGCGCTATGAGCCACTGACAAAGCATCAGTATTTGACGAGTTGGGATTGAGAATGGGTTGGCCAAATCACTCTTTAGCAGCAGGTTTATGTCCATTAGCAAGGCAGCACTGCCCTCTACTGGCTGATAAAATATGTGCAGGGTAATAGAACCAATTATACCAATTATATATATTATTATTAAAGCGGACTGAGTTAGAAACTGTACATGCCTTGTATGTAATAAGCGTCCCTACGGTGCGGTCGTTTGGTACATTGATGTTAGTTACACATAGATGAAGTTACACACTACTAACTGTAATACAGTTAGCTAACACATACTTATGTCAGGTTGCAGCAAAGGTTTGGACCCAAATGCAGTTTAAACAAAGATTTATTCCAGTTGAGAGAAACCACTACAGGCAGCACACAACAAAACAGGAACCACGCGAACAGAAATACACATTAACAGAAAGTAAGAATCCAACAACAGACAAGGGAAACAGAGAGACTAAATACACAGGGTAATGAACACTAAAAAGGGACAGGTGATACAAACAGGTGGAACACATCAGGGCGGGGCAGAACAATCAAACAGGCGGGAAAACAGAAAACAGGAAGTAAGCTAGACAAGACAAGGGAGAACAAACAGATTTCAAAATAAAACAGGAAACAAAAAGTCACAATCGTGACAACTTAGGCAAACAATTAGCACTGGTGGCATCTTACCAAGTAGGCTACATTTACTCAAGTAGTTTTGGATACTTTTCAGATGACAGTTTTCCATCCCCTGTCCAGTGAAAACCACATCTCCAGCAGAGTTATTATAGTAAAGTAAATATTTAAGTAAACTGAAACTAAATCAAAACTAAAACCTTCAAGAAAAATAAACTTAAACAATATTGCCAGGTTACAAAGCTAATAAAATAAAAATGAACTCAAAGCATTTCAGTTTTAGATTTTTTAGCTATAATATTTCATGACTGGAAAAAAAAGAGACGGCATGCATTTCCATCAACTCTCATTGTTACGTTGAACCACAGAAATAGAACTTTCTGAACTTTGAAACTTGACATGAGATGCCGCTGTGCCTTAACAGCTTCACATCAGACACTAAAGTAGCACAAAGATGAACTTTAACCATCATGGCCATGCCTGCAGTTCTTCAACCATGTATTTTTCATGTATATACATGAGACATTAAACCTGGCCTTTACAAAACTACTGTAAAACTAAAACAATAGCCTTTAAAAACTAAAACACTTCTTAGAACACTGAAAACTAAATCAAAACTAAAATGCAATCGAAAAGTCAAAAATGAAATTCCAACCTATAATAACCGCGTATCTCCAGATGTGTTGATGTTGAATGTTTGTGATAAACTGAAGGATGAAGTGCTCCTTCATGTGTTGAAAAAGTTCTCCTAACCTACTTCTTAAAGCTAAATGAAGTCTTTAAAAAGCCTCTCGGATCAGCTTCACTGCCACAGAGCTGAAAACAGGGCTGTTTTTCTGACACCATGAAAAGTTGTACAACTTTTTAGAGATACGTGGTTCTTACAGGTGAGCAACGCTGCAAACATATGATGATCTTATTGAATATGAAGCATTGCTGTTGATTCAACTACCCAACAGTAGGCTCAGGGGCAATTCTAGGATCAGACCTTTAGGAGGGCTCAGCCCCTAATGATAATGGGACACTGATTTAGTGCATGCAAAAGTGTTAATCAGTAATTTCATTAGCCAATAATCTCTGAGCTTGCTACTGAACAACGATGGAACTAAACCTGACACTTTATAAGTCACAGTAATAACCAATTTGACACAATGTTCTAACATTCAGCAATTTTAGTAGCTTACCTTTTTAATTTGGGTTCTAATCTGCACCATGAAATGACCAACTTCTTCTTTGGGGACTACCAACGTTAAACTTCACAACCACACTCCTGCTCTCTCGATGACAGATCAGATAGAGACTCAGCCAAAAGCGGGAGTCTGGCACAATCACCTCTGATTGGCCAACACTAGGTTTCTGTTAACTGGGTTACAGGTGCATAGCATTGGCGACAGACACACAGCATATTAAACCTGTTTCAAGCCCTTCATTGTTTCAAACCTGTAATTGATTGTCCTCTGTCATGAACAGACAAGTTCACAAACTCTCACTTGAAGCACTAAAATTGTTTTATATTATAATTTTTAGGGGGGCTAAATAAGACTAAATAAGAATTTAATCTAAAAGGGTCTAAAATTGCCCATGAGTAGGCTATATAAAAAGGAGTTAAATGACCTTAAACATCTACAGCAGTAAAATGCTACTTACACATTAATCCAGAAACATCAGAGATAATGAAACACTCACAGGGAACTTTTGACTCTACAATGAGTACTTTTACTTTAACATTTTGCTGATAATACTTACATATTTTTACTTACTTTGAGACACGACTCTATTTAATAATTAAAATATTAAATGTTTTTGGCAAAAAATATTCCCCAAAATTATATTATGCTTATTTTTGAAAGGTAAGTGCTGTAGTACAACCACCATGGGACCTTCTATGTGTGGAGGAGTTTTGGAGACATGACTCTCTGTAATTACAACATATATAAAAAATAAAAATTCAAATAATATTTTTCCAAAATTATGAATATGCTTATTTTTTAAAAGTAAGTGCTGTAGTACAACTTGCAGGAGACAAGTTATAATTGAGGTAAGTTTGGAGACACTAACTTATTTAATCATTAAATTAATACATATTTTTAATACGTAGTTTGTAGACGGTCCCTAAGCACTCGTCTTACTGCCGTCTCACTGCCGGCTGCTCGTAGAGACCAGTGTTATTTCTTCAGGTTGGAGGACGGCTCGTTTTGATGAAAATGAGTTTGTAGCTCGTTGTTTAACTTATTACGTTAGGAAAGTAAAAATAATACAAAAAATATAAATAAAATCAAATATATATGGTTGCATACCACTTGGGTTTGTGCATAAATAAAGTACAGTCATTCTATTCTATTCAAACCATTAATATTTTAGAAATTTGCTTTATTTGCTTTATACCAGGTTGTAGTTGTAATAGTGGGTTTATGTAAAGGAAGCTACTTCAATTATTATTAGGGCTGTCAGCATTAACGCGTTAATCGCGATGCGACTAAGGGCTGAGCATAATGCGTTATTTTTTTTTATCGTATTAATCGCATGCCGCCATTTATTCATTTATTTTCACTTCACTCGGCTGTGCGTCGTGCCTACCAGGCGACTATTTTGCCGTACTTCCTCGTAACACATCCTGCTGCTGCAGGAATAGCAACGCGGATTTCGGTGCCTCATTCTGGAGCCACTGATATGTCTGCTCTTCTCTCTGAGGCTCTGAAACAGACGTTACAGGCAACAGAAACATCGCTGCACGTGACGCTAGTTAACATTATACTCAACAGTAGCTAACGTTAGCCTACCGCTAGCTAGTTAACACTATACTCGACAGCAGCTAACGTTAGCCTACCGCTAGCTAGTTAACACTATACTCGACAGCAGCTAACGTTAGCCTACCGCTAGCTAGTTAACACTATACTCGACAGCAGCTAACGTTAGCCTACCGCTAGCTAGTTAACACTATACTCGACAGCAGCTAACGTTAGCCTACCGCTAGCTAGTTAACACTATACTCGACAATAGCTAACGTTAGCCTACCGCTAGCTAGTAGCTGGATTAAACACGGTTACAACGCTGACAGCTAACGCTAAACGGTGTAAAGTGTGTCTGTATTTCACTGTAGAGGATTCCAACACCGGGATGTAACAATCTGCCGCTGCTGTTGTTGGAAAAACACAGACGGTGCGTTCAATGAAACTGGTAATTTACAGCCTCATGGTGCATTCAAAGTTGTTGTTAAATTCAAATGTGTGACTAGATTAAATATATAATAAACAAATACAAATCTTAAAATCAAGTTCATAAAGTCACTTTCTTTGCATTCATTTGATTCCCCATCAAGATGCATTGGTAAGAATGGCTTTCCATTGTTAGTATGGACTTAAAGACGGTTCTGAAATGCAAAATAATAGAATTTTAATCATGTGATAAAACATGCGATTAATCGTGATTAACTATAGAAATTCAACGATTAATCGCGATTAAGAAAATGTAATCGTTTGACGGCCCTAATTATTATATAACTTGTGAGCCTGAGTAAAGGTCTTTCTGTTAAATACATCTAAGCCTACCTGATTTGGTTTTCTGTTAGTGTTATATCATAGGTGCAGGACATGTTTCAGCAGCTACCAAGATATAATTGAACTACAAAAAAAAAAATAAACTGGAATCTTTTCAAGTATTCTTTCCACAGAAGCGGCGTCATCATTAGAACATCTTTATAGTTTTATTTCCCAGTAGGTGTGTCTCACTTTATGTTGAAAGACACTGCTAACCCATTGAAAGAGTAACCACTGCACCTTCAGGCTAATAAGGAGCTAACAGCATGGATTTCATTAAAGCAGATATTTTTCCTTGTATGTCAAGTAAGAAATCACACATCCTCCACTTTAAACAGCACATAATGTCACACCACTTGCACCCCTTCAGTGTTCTAATGGTTCATTGATGTGTTGTATTCATCCTTTAATAATTCATCATTGAGTACCACTATTTCACAGCCGCACATCATACTTTGCATCCATTTTAAGATTTTCAGATGGTCTGAGCAACCACATGTGGGTCCTGGATAATAAGGTTGGTGGGATGCGGCCGCGGGAGGACTTATATGAACAGGCAACCAGACACAGGCATGCGGCCAGAAGAGAATAATGCCGAGCACCCGATCATGCATTTATAGGAAATATTGACCAATAATAATCGGCGGCCGATCAATCGGGGAATCCCTAATTCAAACCATTAATATTTTATAAATTGCTTTATAATAAGTTGTAGTTACAGTGGTGTTATGTTATGAAAGCTACCTAAAATATTAATAAACTCCCTGGTTTTGAGTTTTTTGTGTGACTGTTATATCATTGGTGCATGACATGTTTCAGCAGCTACCAAGTAAAACTGGAATCTATTCAAATATTTGTTTTGCAGAAATTGTGTGATCATTGGATTGTCTAGAGCCTACAGTTTATATTTCCCAGTACAGTAGGTGTGTCTCAATATCTGTGGAAAGATACTGCTAACCCATTTGAACAGTAACCACTGCACCATGGATTTCATTAAGGTGGATATGTTTTTAGTGTTTACTCTGTACCATTTGTATTTTATTGTATGTATGTATGTTATCAACGTGTAACTTTGCTGCCTTCTTGGCCAGGACACCATTGATTTATAAAGGTCAAATATAAAATAAAATAGCTGTAATGGTAGGTTTACATGAGGAAGACTACTTAAATTATTATTAAACATCCTGGGCTGAGTAAATGTCTTTCTGTTAAATACACTGACTACGTTTACATGCACATAATATTCCAGTTTTTGCACTTATTCTAAAAAAGGCAATATTCCGAGTAGGCTGTTTACATGGTAAATGGAAGTGAATATTCTATAAATATTACTGTTTACATGTAGCCTTGCAAAATAGTATAGAATCATTTTTTCAAAGTTTTCCACCGATTGCAGACTTGGTGGACCATGTAAACACAGCGTCCTTCTTTCATTCCTTTTTATTTCTTGTTTCCCTCACCTGCGTCACTGCATAACAGCGGACAGTAGATGGACGTTTCACAGCGCTGTGCCGGCTCCAAAAACTGAAGAAACAACAACATTCTCAAAGCAAAAGCGCTCCGTCTCGCCTGTGACTAACACAGTCCTACGCCGTGTGTGCACAGCAGGTGTAACCAGTTAAAAGATACATTCCTCAGTCCACATACGTTATGCTTTCAATGTAGCCAAAGCGCGGTGTTCGAGACGGTTCAACAGAAATGCAAACGCTTCAACACAAATACAAAAGCCACAACACAAAGCCGTAAACTGACCATAACTGGCCGTGAACTAGTGGTGCGCAATACTGCAATATTTGGTATCAATCCGATACCAAGTAAATACAGAGCCAGTATCGCCGATACTAATACAATACTGATACTTTTTAATAATTAAGGTGGCTGCATCATCAAATTGCTGAATCTGAATGAATTTTCATGACCCTTAAGTGTTTTTGTGAATTTACCTTTCGATTTTTAATAAGTTAAAACCCAGGAAAGAATTTGCTTGTATAATTTGTTGTGTTACCACTGTATCTTAAAGCCTTTTTACAAATTATACAGCTTGCCGTTGTTTCATTTTCTGCCCACCACTACCATAAACTGTCCCAAACTACGGTAAAAACACAGATTGAGACGCATATCCCCAATGGGCTGTACACATGTCCAAAGAATGCTTCTAAAACCTGAATAATACCGGCATATCCCACATGTGTTAATAGAAAAATGCTTGATTTGGAAACCGGCCTTTTTGGGATATCCAAACAGAATATGCTGTTTGCATGACCTGTATCAAATTCGGAATATTGTCATAATAGAAATAATAGTGGAATATTAGTGTGCATGTACTCATTAGTGCCTATCTGTTTTCTTTTCCTGTGACTGTTAGATCATAGGTGGAAGGCATGTCTCAGCAGGTACCAGTCAAACTTGAATCTATTCAAGTATTCTTTCAACAAAAGCAGTTTGATCATTGGAAAGTCTTTCCATCTGTTGCAAACTCCTTTCAAACAACCCACAATAAGAGCATGCTCATGCTCGGTAACAGTGTCTCTTCTGACACCATGCATGTTTTAAATTATGAATACCAACTTTTGCCTTCTAACAGGTGACTTAGAGTCCCTTCATTTAGACACAACAGGCTTAAGTGCTCTTTTATACATCAGTGCGACAGTGGCAAGGAAAAACTCCATTTTAGGAAGAAACCTCGGACAGACCCAGGCTCTTGGTAGGCGGTGTCTGACGATGCCGGTTGGGGGTTTGATGAACAATGGCAATAAAAAGTCACAATTAAGATAATGACTAGAGTAGTTGTAATAGTTCATGGTGTCGTAGAGCACAGCAGGGCGTGGCAGGGCATTGGCCGGACATAGCCGGGCATTGCAGGGTCTAATGGGGCACAGCAGGTAGTAGGGCAGGACCACGGCGACAGCTGCCACCATGATGTAGGTGCCATCATGATCCAAGATGATGGTGCTGGGGGGACAAAGAACATACGGACTCCGGGGAAGCTCCCCAGAGCTAGGTTAATAACAAGCATTTCTGGAACATGAATACACACAGATGGAAAGAGAGAGGAGAGAGGAGCTCAGTGTGTCAAAGGAGGTACCCCGGTAGTCTAGAACTATAACCGCATAGGGAGGCTGTGTTGTGGCTACACACCTTCCCCCGCTGGTCTAGGCTAACGCTGCGACACCTTACTGCCTAAGTATGCGTAAGCTTTTTATGGGGAGAAGCAGTGATAGGATGGGGGTGCGCCATGACTGAGGCTACACACCCACCCCTGCCGGTCTAGGTGCACGCTGCAACTCCTCATACCCTAAATATAGTAAGCTTTCTATGAAGAGAAGCAGAGATATGGAGGAGGTGCGTCATGACTGTAGCTACACACCTTCCCCCGCCGGTCCAGGCGAATGCTGCAACTCCTAACTTCCTAACTATAAGCTTTATCGAAGAGGAGAGTTTTAAGTTTACTCTTAAAAATGGTGACGGTGTCTGCCTCCCGAACCCAGACTGGGAGCTGGTTCCACAGGAGAGGAGCCTGATAGCTGAAGGCTCTGGCTCCCATTCTACTTTTAGAGACTCTAGGAACCACAAGTAACTCTACATTCTGGGAGCTTAGTGCTCTAGTGGGACAATAAGGTACTAAGAGCTCTTCAAGATATGAAGGTGCTTGACCATTTAGAGCTTTGTAGGTTAGGAGAAGGATTTTAAATTCAATCCTGGATTTTACTGGAAGCCAATGCAGAGAAGCTAATACAGGAGAAATATGATCTCTTTTCTTAGTTCTTGTCAGAATACGCGCTGCAGCATTCTGGATCAGCTGGAGAGTCTTAAGAGTTTTATTTGAGCATCCTGATAATAGGGAATTACAGTAGTCCAGCCTGGAAGTAACGAATGCATTTACTAGTTTTTCAGCATCGTTTTGAGACAGGATGTTCCTAATTTTGGCAATATTATGAAGGTGAAAAAAAGCTGTTCTTGAGGTTTGTTTTAAGTGGGCGTTAAAGGATAAATCCTGATCAAAAATAACTCCTAGATTTCTGACAGTAGTGACAATGCCGTCCAGAGTAGTTATATCTTCGGATAATGAAGTTCGGAGGTGTTTAGCGCCCAGCACAATAACCTCAGTTTTGTTCGAGTTCAACTTCAGGAAATTGTTGGTCATCCATGATTTTATATCTTTAATGCACACTTGCAGTTTAGCTAACTGACTGGTTTCGTCTGGCTTGATTGATAAGTATAATTGGGTGTCATCCGCATACCAGTGAAAGTTAATTGAGTGTTTCCTAATAATATTGCCTAGAGGAAGCATATATAAGGAGAATAGAATTGGTCCAAGCACTGAGCCTTGAGGAACCCCATGGCTAACTTTAGCGTACCTGGAGGATTTATCGTTGATATTAACAAATTGAGATCGATCAGAGAAATAGGACTTAAACCAGCTTAGTGCGATTCCTTTAATGCCAACTAACTTATCTCTTATTGTTTCTTAATGTAGAACAGTCCAGCATATTTAATGAAGTCGATGTACCTGCATTATTTTTGCAATCTTGGGTTGTATCCACATAGGTGAATGCATTCATTGTAAGTAGCTTTCTATACAAGCATCAGCTAAATAAATGTAATGTAATGCAAAACATAATTAAATCACATAATGTGACCATACATTGCTGTGTGTCAGAGGAAAACAAAAACAAAACACACTTCAAGAGTTCAGAGTTCAACAAGATCACCTTAAGATTAGTACCACAAAGACCCTAACACACTAATACTTGTATTTGTCAGAACGATAATAACCTAGTAATATTATCTACGATCTGACACTGAGTTGAGGAAGAACCGGGGCCGCTTACTATACCAATATTGCCTACTGATTTGGCTAAAATGTAGCATGTAGCATGTAGCATGCAATACGCAAACAAAAGCAACATCTGCAGTATGCCAAAAATACCCTGATGTCGAAAAATCGCCGATGGAATGTTCAGACTCAGAGGGCAGGGCCCAATGACAGAGTGGAAAGAGGCAGAAGCTAAATTCTCTTTACCTTGTGATACCATCCACAGTTTTACAGTTTTTTCCAATTGCTAAAACACAATTTTTCAAACAAGGCTGGTTTTATCAAAATACTTAACACAAGTCACACACCCAAACTGCAAAATACCTCATATATCCTGCAAAATTAAGCACTGCAACCAAAACTACATATAGCATTATCAAAATCAAATTTTTACACCAAATGGCACACACTTCATTCATATTACCAGATTTTTGTCCAACTACACACTGTTGGGCATAATAAAAAGCACTCTCATCTTTAGTATGCTTTGCCATAATACTAAAATAGTTCAAATAGTAGAAAATTCTTGTTGGACCATGTAAACACACCGTCCCTCTTTCATATGTATGTTATCAACGTGTAACATTGCTGCCTTCTTGGCCAGGACACCATTGATTTATAAAGGTCAAATATATTATCAATGATGTGGTAGGTTGGCACTAGGTGGTTTGGGTTGTCATATGGTGCCGCTCTGCAGGACTCCACAAACAGCTCAGTGTTTTCAACTGAGGAGGTGGCCATGTTTGGGGTACTTGCATTTGAACTACAGCTCCAGCAGACATTTCCTGGTGATCACCACGTTATGTTTGTTGTTGGTGATTTCATTCTTGAAAGTAAGGTTTTCACCACTTTCCTGCAGAGTTAAAGTATATTATGTATTCAGTCCTCATAGTGCTAATGGAAAGCATAACCAATAGTTGAGAGAAGAGAAGAGCACAGCAGGTGATGAAACCATATATATATATATATGTCCATTAGCAAGGCAGCACTGCCCTCTGTTGGCCGATACACTTTGTGCAGTGTACTTTTTACACATGACTACCAAGTATTGTTTTCCAAGGATGGTGAAGGCATGTCCCACTCTACTCTGCCTTACTCTGCCTCTGATTGGCTTACCCTAATCCTAACTAATCCCACCCATTTTACCTAAACCTAACCAACCCAACCATTGAAGGCAACGAGTACTAGCCAATCCGAAGGAGAGTAGGGCGGGTCATGCCTCCGCCATCCAAGGTAAAAAAAAAATTGGCATCCAGTAACTCCTGAGTTACATAAGCTGTACATGCCTTGTAATGAGCGGCCCTATGATGGTTGTTTGGTACATTCATGTTAGTTACATTGCAAATTTACCCAAGGCGAACTTAACTATACAAGTGTCAAAGAACTTTGATAAAATGAAAACATTCAAAGTTTAAGACAAAAACATGGACAACACCCAAAAACAACTTCACGGGTATTTTAATGAGCACGGTGCCATGGTTGGCATTGTTAAGCCTCCGTCCTGATTGTTGTGTAGTCCGCCCCTAAAGCATCCCCTGCTTTATCATCAATTTTAAAATAAATTGGACCATAACTAACAAAATTAACATCATGTTGTATTGAAGAAAACTGGAAACTCCCGATTGAGACCATAAATCCATTATGAAAATGTTTACAAAGGTAATAAATCAAGTAAGGAGTAGAGTCATTTTCTCATAGACTTCTATACAAGCAGACTTTTTGCAACCAGTGGAGTCGCCCCATTCTGGGAATTAAATAGAATGCAGGTTTAAGGCACTTAACGCATCGGCTTTACTTTTCAGACCCGGAAGCTCTGTCCATTAATTTCAAGCCACAGGGCATATGTAAATTCTAATAATTGCATAACTTATAATAATAATTAGTTATACCTATTAATTAATATACTTATTAATAATAATGTTCTTGTTTGTTAACAGTAAAATAACTATTAACTTAAGTTTAATTTACTATCAATTTACCATAATCATGATGTGATATTTATTATACAGTGTTGTTATAAAGGCCTTTTGTAGACCTACTTTGTACTCGACTTTGTCTGACAGCTTTAGTTACTTTTCAGATGACAGTTGTTCATCCCCTTCCTGTCCAGTGAAGACCTCGTATCTCCAGATGTGTTGATGTTGAATGTTTGTGATAAACTGAAGGTTGAAGTGTTCCTTCATGTGTTGAGAAAGTTCTCCTAACCTACTTCTTAAAGCTAAATGAAGTCTTTAAAAAGCCTCTCGGATCAGCTGGAAAATGCATCGTCACAGAGCTGAAAACAGGGCTGTTTTTCTGACACAATGAAAAGTTTTAAAACTTTTTAGAGATATGTGGTTCTCACAGTAGAGCAACGCTACAAACATATGGTGATCTTATTGAATATGAAGCATTGCTGTTGATTCAACTACCCAACAGTAGGCTATGTAGCCTAAAGGAGTTAAAATGACCACAACCTTAAACAAAACGTTACAGAACTAAAATGCAACAATAATGCAGCAGGAATATGAATCCAGAAACATCAGATGCAATAGAAAAACCATTGACAGGGATGATGTTACTGCATGATACAGATGTTTACTTTTTTTTTTATAGGCCTACCTTAAGTAGGCTACATATTGCTGATAATAGGCTACTTACATATTTTTACCTAATCAAGGTTGTGACGCATTTCACACCAGATGGCAGATGGAATCGAGCTGTACCGTCCGTAATGTCCACGGAGAGTCTCGCAGTGTTGGACTTTGATCAGGCAAAAAGGAGCGAATCTGTGCCTAGTTTGGTTTCCCCGAAGTCCGCGTGAAGTGCCAGAGTTCAGGTCGGGGGAGAGAAAGCAGGGGAGTAGACAAAGTTTTAAATGAAAGCTATCTAGCTATAGCATAGTATATTGTTTTAATATCAATACTGTTAATCCTGTATTTTTTGTGTGAATTTCTATCTTGCAAAATCAATATTATTTCCTCAACATTTTAATGCTATTTTTATTATGTCAATAACAACTATAGGCCTATAGCCTATAACGTTATATATAGCCTACATATTTATATAGCCTACGTAGATATCCTACCGCATCTGGCATGTGAAATGCGTCTCTACCACCGCCATCTTGGGACGGACATCTGACCCCTTCTGACCATAAAGACTCATAAAGACGGTATTTTGTGCTGCTTTTGGATATTCATACGAAATTAATGCCAAAAGTAAGCAACATGGAATAACACTTCAAAGGTGTTTAACAATATGTTACAGTTACAAACGTGTTGAATTTAATATCACAAGAGGCAACATGAATCCCTCTTTTAAGATAACATCAAGTTAAGTGACTGTCCCTATACTAAATTAAGGTAGCTTATGTCCAGGAAAAACAAATATTTTAGTATTGAGTCATATGAAATCTCAGTAAGATGCTGTCATCCTCATGTAGCCTAAATGTTATTCATGCAGCAGCTTCTGGACTGACCTGCACACTTCCACAAATCCTTGGAAGCCCAGATCAATGTTTTGGATAAAGAAAGGCTTGTGTTCTGTCCTGACTCGCTGTGATTCATCCAGTGTCCTTCCAAAAGTTAGATAACAGCTGGACCGTGCTACTGAGCACCAGCTTCTCCTTTCCATCCAGTCTGCCTGCTAGCTGGAGCCAAGTATCTAACATTCTTGTTTCATTTGGTCCACTGTTGCTTCAAAGAGAAATAAAAACAGAGACTATTGCAGCACAGTAACAGTTGGTTTACAGCAGAAATGCTTCACATTCAATGGGAGAACAGTGTATATGTGTGTTAGAGAGAAAGAGAATTAAAGTGGACAAAGGCAAAAATATATGTGACAGAATATATGTTTTTATTGATCCATTAAGCAAGTGTATGATTATCGACTTTGGTTAAGCCGTAAAGGGCTTTTGTCATGTAATGATGACATTGGAATGATTATGAATGGGTAGGACTACACATATCAATCAAAATTTGTTTTAAATCGTACTGTAATACATAATAGTAGAAGCATTTGTAAAGCTACATGGGCTGCAATGTCAGTAAACACCACAAGTGACCAGCAGCTGCAATGTTATAATAGTTTTGAATGTTCAATTTGTTTTTATTTTCGTATTAGTTTCATTTTAGTTAGTTTTCAGAGTGTTTGCAAATTTTAGTTTAGTTCTAGTTTTGCAGAAAGGTTTAGTTTAAGTTTGTTTTTGTCAGGGCTGTGTATACTGTCTCAAAGGTATGTCACTACATATACATAAAGAATACATGATTGGACAACTGTGTAGGAATGGCCTTAATGTTTAAATCTTTTGATTTGGGAATCAACTCAAATCAATTTGGGAGTACTCTTTCACAGCCACACCTGTCACCTGTAACTTCATCCTGATGGCTAACAACAGACCTGAGCTGAAGAGCTTGGTTACACAGCATTTGAACTACTACAATATTTTAATCATGTTCTTGTTATTTAATTCTCCAAGACTAGACTGCATGTAAGAAATGATGGGGATTAATTGTGAAGCAATTGCGGCATAGCATAGAATTTCTTCAAGGATATTAATTAGTTTAAGAGTAATGACTTTGCTTTATGTAGTCAAATGTAGTTAATACATGATTGGTATCCTGCACACGCCGCTGTCTTAACTTTGAAATGTGGGCAAAGGTTGGTATTTGACCCTTGATATATTGGCTTTGTAGATGACCGCGGCACTGATCATGCCAACGGCTGCAAGGAGACATCCAGCGATGAAAACCAGGTTCAGATTCAGGTTGATCACTGGAGAAAAGAGAAGCACAATTTCAATTTGATCTTGTCCGAAGTCTAACTGGGACTCAAACAAGGGAAAACACTCTGTTTTCATACCTGGGTCTCTGGGGCTCTCTGCTGATCTCCTTAAGCGTAGAGGACCCTGGGAAACGAAGTGCCTTGAACTCTGAGTGACAGCCTCTCTCTTTGTGAGGTGATGTTGCTGATCATCTCGCCGTAATCTGGAATTGACGCATCCCTGCGAGCACCTGGTGTCAGGTCTTCCTAATCTACAGATCATGACTGAACAGCTGATGTACACCTGAATGTCACAGAACACACTGTCATTATATTAGCAGACATAATAATAACAATAACTTTATTTGTATAGCACCTTTAGAAACAATAGTTTACAAAGTGCTTTGACTGTGGAAACAAAAGCACATTGCTAAACTGATTTTTCAAAGAAAATATTTTTTTTTTTTTACAATTTCTGGAATTGTTCAAAGGTTTTCATTTATCAATTATTGATGTAATAAATGCCTCAGGTGTTTAGAGATTCAGGCCCTCTTTCTTAAATTGGTTGTTAATGCCCTGTGGCTTCAGTATAAGTATTTGTTGTTTCACATTGTGTATTTGATGCCTGATGAAGCTCCATGACCAACACATTGGCCTCTAACAAAGTTCTTCTTCCAGTCTAACCACATAGTCCATTCTTTACCTGCTCATGCAAGCCGATAAACTTGAAGGCATCCATGCTGAACCTGAATTTTGTGTCGTGGGAGCGGCTATAATTTTTAACAGTCGGGTCCACTGCACACCTAGTCAGACCAAAACAAACTGATGAGAAATATTGCCTCTGTAACTCTGTGCATTACAATGGGTGATATTTTAAAGGGTAGACATATTGTTCTATTGAGGTTATTTACAACCTAAGGAAAATAAGTATACTATAATGCCAAAGATGAAGTAAGTGAAGCATTCACTTTTACATCCTGACATGGTCCTATTGCAAAGATGAGCGTCTAAGGTAAGAGAAGAAAATCAACCTACGAAGTGAAACACTGGTTGAAGTTAGAGAGACATTTAATAGTCTATAAGACAACTTGTGGTGTACTCATGCCTACCCTTTATCAATGATGGAGTATGTTGTCTCGTAGTTTGGAATGTCGTATGGTGCCGCACTGCAGGACTCCACAAACAGCTCGGTGTTTTCAATTGAGGAGGCAACCTCTATCTGCATGTAAAGCGTTTGCTCACTGTCACAGTCCAGAGGGTATGAATCTGGTGTAAGCGGGGTTTGGAACTGCTTATCAGGATAAAATTCAAAGTTGTAGGTGAACGTGCCGAGGCCTTTCTCCGACTCTACAACATTCTTCCTGTGTGCACTGAAGCTCTGTTTCACTTTTACACTTTTGGGGTACTTGCATTCGAACTTCAGCTCCAGCAGACATTTCCTGATGATCACGTCTTTTGGGTTGGTGACTAAGGTGATCGTATTCTTGAAAATTAGGTTTTCACCATTTTCCTGCAGAGTCAAAGGTTATGCATTCAGTCCTCATACTGCAAATAAAAAGCAAAACCAATAACTGAGGGAAGAGCACAGCAGGTCATGAAACCGATGACCCTGCATTACCTCGATCTGAGTGCCACAACCGTTGAGGGGGACTTCAGCGAAGAAGTGAGTGCTGTTGGAGCTGAGGCGGCATGCGGCATTGGTGGCGTCATTGATCCGTAAATCCAGTTTAAGGAGTCTACGATATTTAGACTTCTCAACCCCTATTGTCATTTTGGACTCATCGCAGATCACACCGGATTTAACTAGAACAAAACACATATTTAGTTTTTTTTTAAGTTAACAAAATACACATTATGGTGAAAACTGTAAATATTCTCAAATGAATATTGGTTGATAAAAACCTGTATAAAGCAATATTTTTGACATGAAAATATTGCTTAATGTAGTAATAATAACAATACATTCATTTATATATATCACCTTTAAAAACAGATTACAACGTGCTTTGACAGACAAAGCAAAAGCAGGATACTCAGAAGACAAGATAACAGAAAGCCAAACAGTACGGCCAAATAAAAGCAAGATAAAATTAATCATAGATAAATACAAATAAAAGAATAAGAGCAATAAAAGACAAAATCACAAAAAAGCAGTCTATAGATATTTTGGAAAGTGGCAATATTAGGGTTCAAGCCAACACGAGCCATTAGAAGTTGTAAGCTGCGAAGGATCAAGACCTTTGAGAGCTTCCCACACCTGCAATAAAGATAACAAACAAGTTTTAGGCAATCCTACAGACACTCATTCATTTATGACCAAATCTGTGCTGGGCAACACCGTCACCCCCTTTCGGTCAATTTAGAAGGCATTGTTTCTTCAGCTTAGTTAAAGATATCCACCAAGTTTGGTGATGTTTGGACAGACTTTCATTGAGTTATGGCCAATTTTGTGCCAGGCCTAGGTAGACATTGTGACGTTGGATGGTTTTGTCCAAATGGAGCATGAAAATAGGAAATAAATTGGACCTAAAATTGAACCTTGCGGTACACCACAGATGATGTGAGTTGTAGAAAATGTAATTCGCTAAAATGACAAGGGGACTTCCTTAACCTAAAATAAAATTCTGGGGTAAGAGTGATTTGCTAAAATTAAAGAAGCAAGAGCATTCTTCTCTTCTAGCCGTCTTTTGATCATTCCTGATTGTGTTTTTCTAGATGTCATAAAATACTTGTAAAATGTTTTTTTCCCCTCCAATTTAGTTAATTTCTCCTACAGTCTCTGTTTAATTCCTGGGTGAATTCTTTTAGCCAGGGCTGGAGTATTTTATATGACCTTTTGTAGTTAAAGGGGACAACAAATTCCAGGACATTCTGACAGGTGTGATTAAAAGAGGAAACCAGGTCCTCTGTGTTAAAATATGGATTAAAGGCAGTTAAAGAAGCAGCAGGAAAAAGCTCAGAAAACCTGCTAGCAGTATGTATCGGAAAATAATTTACATTATATATCATATAACACATATTTAATTATATAACAATATATGTTGTATGCTTATGTTGCTACTTGTCTATGTAAGGATATGTAAGTAAGCAGGTGTTTATTACCAGGATAAACATGACACAGGAAATACACCAGCCATACAGCCAATATTGGGCCCTTCAACATAGCTGTAAAGATGGTGGTTCTCCCCTGCTGTTTATTTGCTGGAATCACTTAAAAAGGAATCCTCTGCAGGTCACCGATCAGAACCAGACAGATGTCTTCAGCTCCAATGCGTTTCTTTCCTCCACCACAACCACATTCCTTCTGCACACCTGGTGAATAAGTGGTTCTGTATAAAATCAACATAATATACAAGAATAAATATAACCGTAAACAACACAAGAATGTATACAGTACATGTAAAAAAAAAAAACTACTTAACTGCAATGTAGTGCAAACTGGCCGACAGCATGGCATGAAAGTGTACAAGCAACAGGCATCTCTGAAGCTGAAACAGCCAAGTCACCCTTTAGCATCACCTGTATATGTCCATTAGCAAGGCAGCACTGCCCTCTGTTGGCCGATACACTTTGTGCAGTGTAATTTTTACACATGACTACCGTAAGCAAGTATTGTTTTCCAAGGATGGTGAAGGCATGTCCCACTCTACTCTGCCTTACTCTGCCTCTGATTGGTTTACCCTAATCCTAACTAATCCCATCCATTTTACCTAAACCTAACCAACCCAACCAATGAAGGCAACGAGTACTAGCCAATCCGAAAGAGAGTAGGGCGGGTAATGCCTTCGCCATCCAAGGTAAAAAAAAAAATTTGCATCCAGTCACTCCTGAGTTACATAAGCTGTACATGCCTTGTAATGAGCGGCCCTATGATGGTTGTTTGGTACATTCATGTTAGTTACATTGCAAATTAACCCAAGGCGAACTTAACTATACAAGTGTCAAAGAACTTTGATAAAATAAAAACATACAGTGAGAGAGTCAAAGTTTAAGACAAAAACATGGACAACACCCAAAAACAACTTCACGGGTATTTTAATGAGCACGGTGCCATGGTTGGCATTGTTAAGCCTCCGTCCTGATTGTTGTGTAGTCTGCCCCTAAAGCATACCCTGCTTTATCATCAATTTTAAAATAAATTGGACCATAACTAACAAAATTAACATCATGTTGTATTGAAGAAAACTGGAAACTCCCGATTAAGACCATAAATCCATTATGAAAATGTTTACAAAGGTAATAAATCAAGTAAGGAGTAGAGTCATTTTCTCATAGACTTCTATACAAGCAGACGTTTTGCAACCAGTGGAGTCGCCCCATCCTGGGAATTAAATAGAATGCAGGTTTAAGGCACTTAACGCATCGGCTTTACTTTTCAGACCCGGAAGCTCTGTCCATTAATTTCAAGCCACAGGGCATATGTAAATTTGGTTGTCTCACCTTTAGTGAGGAGCTGCCCAAAAGCTCTGATTCAGGATACACTACTTGTGGGAGACATGTATCAGGCCTTCCTTTAGCAAGAGTTTGGGGTAATAGAATTGGGGTAAGCAATGTCTGACGATGTGTAGCCCAAAGGTTTGGAGTTGAGGATTCCTTCGACTTCAATAAGTTGTGTCCTCAGCACCTTCTCTTTCACCTGCTGGGCTCCAAGTGTGACCTGCAAGGATTGTTGCACCAGGTATCAGGGCAGTTACGTCCCCACTGCCACAGCTAAAGCCACCTTGGGCCAAATGTGTCTGTAGCTGGTCCACCAGGCCTTTGGCTATTTGTCTACGTACGTACTACCTGACCACCCCACCAGTCTGGTCCAAGATGTTTTTGGAGTCCATATGTGGCACAGCAGGGACTGCAGGTTGTGCCGAAGGGGAGCACTCTCCATACATAAACTGTGGACTGTTCACGTTTCGGATCTCTCTAGACAAAGTGGTAGAGAGGCTAGTCTTCTGGTAGGAGCTCAACTTGGTGGCATAACACGTATATCACTGGTCACAGCATGTTCCTTGAAGCGTAAACACCCTGGCACTAAAAGGAGCAATTCAAAACTACGAGGGGCTTCAAGTTATGTACCACTGTGTGGTGGAGAATGTACCAACTGGTTGGCGAGTATTCTGCACCAGCATGCTCCAGTGTGATGATGTAGCCAGCTTGTTACAGCCTCTGTATCTCTGTGATGTAGGATGTGGCTAGCTCTGGAGCTTTAGACAGCCTGTTCTTCTGAAGCCGAGGGAACATGGCCTCCTTGGGTGCACAAAGTTCAGGGAAGTCCTGGACACCGAGAAGACGAGTGGGATAGCAATACAAGCCATCTACCTCCACCTGCTGAATCTTTGCATCCAAGCAGTTAAGGTTCTCTATTGTTAATTTCTTATACTACAAAGTCACATGTTCCTGCGGGGCCCGTGGTGGATGAGATGGTAAAGAAATATGGTCCTGCCTGTTTTTTTATATTTATTTATTTTTAATTGTTTTTAACGGTTCTTTAATGTTTGCTGTAAAGCACTTTGAATTGCCCTGTTGCTGAAATGTGCTATACAAATAAAGCTGCCTTGCCCTGCCTTGCCTTTAACTTGTTGTGATCTCATGCTGGCCCTTTTGCTCCATCAGGGTAGCATGCCCTCTGCCATAACCTCTTAACTTTTTGATAAAGGTGTAGAATGTGAAGAGGCAGTGTTGCTCTGTGACCCTGAATTGTCCATCCAAGCCAGGATCCGACCGCCACTGGCACCCCAGGTGGTGCACCATGCACTGGCTCCACCGTTGTTCTTAGATGCGGATGGTCTGAACTTAACAGCCAGAGCGGACGGACGCTCATAAAGTGTTAAATGGGCAGCTCCCTCAGGTGCTTGAATTTCCAGCACAGAGATCTAACCGCGTAGGTGTGCTCCCCTAAGCCCAGTTTTGGTACTGTGAAGGCTCTCTTTATGTTGAAAACCCATTTAGAAGAACTTTCTGGTGAGAAAGATGGTGTTAGAGACAGGCACCCCATGAAGTGTCTGAGACTTCAATTCACACGACATTCCTTCTGAACAACTGTCTACTTTAGTGGTTCTGTATAAAATCAACACAATTTACAAGAATAAATATAATTGTAAATAACACAATAATGTTTACAGTGAAAAATACAAAATGATATGCAGAGTACACTGTGCAAAGAAGTACAAACTGGCCAACAGTGAAATAGCATGACAGTGTACAAGCAACAGGCATCTCAAAGCTGAAACAGCCAAGTTGAAACACAGTCACACTCCCAGCGTGTCAAAACCAGACGCTTGGTCAGCTGCCTTTGCTGTCAGTTATTGACGCAAAGAAAATCTCCTTTAGCATCTCAGTTGGATGCAGGTGACTTGCAACAAATTCCAATGTAATCCTATCAACGGTGATATTTGATGATCTGGGTCATTTTTCACCGCGCTTGGTCGGGACCCCTTTGCGACACTTTTTGACTGATTTGGCGTCATTTTTTAAATGTGCAGGGTAAAACCACTTAGTGTAAGATCATGTGTGTGGTTAAATAATGTACATTTAAGTGACATGCGGGACAAGAACCCTGGATTTCGGTCTTTCATACTACTCCCTACAGTTGTCAATCTTCATACTACGTCATCTTGTGCCGCGGTCAAGCTGCTGCTCTCCCCATACAGACACTAAAGGGTACCTTGTGCGTTGTTATGGAACCCACGCAACTTCTAGGCAAGACCCGCCCTTCAATAGCGTTCACACGCTACTACTGGCCAGGCATCACTCTTTAGCAGCAGGTTTATGTCCATTACTAAGGCGGCACTGCCCTCTACTGGCTGATAAAATATGTGCAGGGTAATAGAACCAATTATTAAAAGCGGACTGAGTTAGAAACATACCTTGGTACTGGTATGTAATAAGCGTTTGGTACATTGATGTTAGTTACACATAGATGAAGTTACACACCACTAACTGTAATACAGTTAAGTAACACATACTTAGGCAAACAATTAGCACTGGTGGCATCTTACCAAGTAGGCTACATTTATTCAAGTAGTTTTGGATACTTTTCAGATGACAGTTTTCCATCCCCTGTCCAGTGAAAACCACATCTCCAGCAGAGTTATTATAGTAAAGTAAATATTTAAGTAAACTGAAACTAAATCAAAACTAAAACCTTCAAGAAAAATAAACTTAAACAATATTGCCAGGTTACAAAGCTAATAAAATAAAAAATGAACTTAAATTATTTCATTTTTAGATTTTTTTAGCTATAATATTTCATGACTGGAAAAAAAAAGAGACGGCATGCATTTCCATCAACTCTCATTGTTATGTTGAACCACATAAATGGAACTTTCTGAACTTTGAAACTTGACATGAGATGCCACCAGTGGCGATTTTAGACCCTTTTTAGGGGGGCTCAAGACCCCCTAAAAAGAAGAGGACGAACAATTACAGGTTCAAAGAAATATCCTGTGTTGCTGGCGCCTATGCTATGCACCTGTAACCCAGTCAAGGAAAGTTTTATTTTATATTTATTTATTGTTTACACCTCATTATCAATTCATTTGATTCTGGTAGTCCATAAAGGGACTTTTGTAGTTTTTTCATATGTTCAATATTTTGCATTTATCCTCTGTTATAATAATAAATACATATATTCATTGTTATCCAGTGAAATTACTGATTTAGCAGGGGGGTGGGTTTAAGCCCCCCTACAGGTCTGATCCTAGAATCGCCCCTGGATGCCGCTGTGGCTTAACAGCTTCACATCAGACACTAAAGTAGCACAAAGATGAACTTTAACCATCATGGCCATGCCTGCAGTTCTTCAACCATGTATTTATTTTTCATGTATATACATGAGACATTAAACCTGGCCTTTACAAAACTACTGTAAAACTAAAACAATAGCCTGTAAAAACTAAAACACTTCTTAGAACACTGAAAACTAAATCGAAACTTAAAAATCAGAAAATAAATTTTAAAAACTCATTGTAAATTCCAACCTATAATAACCACGTATCTCCAGATGTGTTGATGTTGAATGTTTGTGATAAACTGAAGGATGAAGTGCTCCTTCATGTGTTGAAAAAGTTCTCCTAACCTACTTCTTAAAGCTAAATGAAGTCTTTAAAAAGCCTCTCGGATCAGCTTCACTGCCACAGAGCTGAAAACAGGGCTGTTTTTCTGACACCATGAAAAGTTGAACAACTTTTTAGAGATACGTGGTTCTTACAGGTGAGCAACGCTGCAAACATATGATGATCTTATTGAATATGAAGCATTGCTGTTGATTCAACTACCCAACAGTAGGCTATATAAAAAAGGGAGTTAAATGAAGACAATCAACATCTACAGCAGTAAAATGCTAATTACACATTAATCCAGAGACATCAGAGATAATTAAACACTCACAGGGTACATTTGACTCTACAATGAGTACTTTGCTGATAATACTTACATACTTTTACTTAATTAAGGTTGTGACGCATTTCACACCAGATGGGAGATGGAATCGAGCTGTACCGTCCGTAATGTCCACGGAGAGTCTCGCAGTGTCGGGCTGAGATCAGGAGAAAGGGAGCGGATCTGGGCGTAGTTTCCCCGAAGTCCGCGTGAAGAGCCAGAGTCCAGGTCGGGGGGGGGGAGTAGGGCAGTGGGCAAAGTGTTAAAATCCAAATAGACACAAACATGTAGCTTATTGTGTTGTCTTGACGTTTTGTTTATTCTGGGTTAACATTTTAAATTCAAACTTTTCAACATGTTGTTGATCTTTTTTTTTTCGACACACTCTCACTTTTCCCGACATTCCTTCTGCGTCTTTGAAGCTTTTTATCCTACTTTTTTATCACTTTTTTCAACGCTCTTTTTTTCATTTTTTTTTTCAAATGCTATAGAATTAAATAAAACACCCAAATTCAATGAAAGTAGTGAACTAATCATTTATTTTACTTGTGGAGAGTAATAGTTGTATGGATCTTAGGCTATTTTATTTGACAATTTGGTTGAAAGAAACTCAAATTTCTTTTGAAAATGGGTCAAATTTGAACCGCAAACAACAGGAGGGTTAATATAAAAAGTATTTGTATTAATACCCGGACCCTATTCATGTATTTAATGTATCAGCATGCTTGTTAAATGAACATTACTGTGATGGCAGCAAAAAGAAAACATTTTTTGGTTTTGGCAGGTGCTAATTGATGAATAAGCCCCTCTTTGAGCTGTACTTCTATGCAGCAGTAGGCCTACTCCCCATGCTGAAGCATTAGGCCTACATCCTGCTCTTTTAATCTAATAAGATTAAAAGAATAAGAGGAAAGACTCGCTATTAGTCGATATGTCCTGAATAGACATTGCTTCCCTGATGTCTCAGCATACGCAGCACCACTCTTTCTCATTAGTAATTAATCGTGTAAATAGCTGTTGTTGAAAATGTCTTTATTAGGAGTAACCCCTTGAGATGCAGCACCTCGTTTTCGAGGGGGTCCTTAACAATAAATAAATATACAGTAGCCTCCAATCATAATTAGAAAACAGACACACACACAAAAAAACAAAAAAAACATCCTAATCAGTCAGTCATAATCAAGTCTGAGGCAGAGCAAGAATGAAACTGGATATTAATAATAATATTAGAAGCGGTGTTATCATGGTGTTGTAACTGTGACGTCCATGTCAAATGAAATGTAAGAAAAAAAAAAACAGAAAAAAGGGTACAGAGATCTGCTCAAAGAAAAAGAACCGAACAAACGGCTGTATCACTCTGGGAATCTAACATGACCAGATATGGTGCTGTGGCCAGCTTGGTTGTGGCAGCTGCAGCTGTGAGTGCCAGGAGCAGGTTCTGGGAGAGGCGGGTGATGGAGCTCGCTGCAAAGGCTAAAGTGGAACATTGAGGAGTTTTTTTCACTTTTAAAAAAGTTGCATGCTGGGGCGACCTCTAGCTCACCCAGTAAGAGCCAGCGCCCCATGTAGGCTGAGTCCTCTGCAGCGGCGCGGGTTCAAATCCGACCTACTGCCGTTGCTGCGTGTTGTCCCCCAT
>CM042315.1:3525248-3580248 GCA_023566125.1 Zingel zingel
TTGCCCCGTTGGCTGGATTTCTGTTACCTTCCTCTTTCTTTGTGTTGGCGTTCTAACCTCTGGTGGATTTCTGAGGACTAAAACTACTTTTGAACGTACACATGTTCCACCAAAACAAGTTCCTTCACGAGGCTATCATGCAGCGGCAGCGTGGCTCTGCCCAAGACGATTGTGATTGGTTAAAATATATGTCAATAAACCAGAGCATGTTTTTTTTCCCGTCCCAGAATGCTGTGTGGACTAGCCAGACCCTCCTCCGCAGCGCTGTGGAGGAAGGTCTGGCAAAGCGAGACTAATAGTTTCCCAACAATCTACATGGTTTATTGTGCGTTGAATCATGTAAGGCTGCTCTGTAGGAGTCCTGAATCAAAAACCAAAACCAGAAACCTAAATGTCTGATGTCTGATAAAAAAGTGTCATGGTTTTATTTTGTAGTCTGTTTTCTACCATGTCATGTCTTGTTTTACTTCCTGTCTTGTGTTTTCCCGCCTTTGTGATTGTCTGCCCCCACCCTGATGTGTTTCACCTGTTCCTGAGCCCTCGTGTCACCTGTCCCTTGTTCACCTCGTTGCCTTGTGTAGTAGTCTCTGTGTTGTCTTTGTCTGTTGTCAGATCATTGTATTGTTTTGGGTGTGTGGAGTCTACCCCCTTTGTCTCGGTGTTCCAGTTTTTTTCCAGAGTCCTGTTATTTTGGCTTCTTCTACGTTTTAGAACTATTTTTGCCTGCTGTCTTCAGGACTCCTTTGGTTGTATTGCTTTTATTTATTAAATCCCCAAGCTCACCACTGCCTGCTTTCTCTGCATTTGGGTCCGACAATTCTCTGAACCTTGTAACACTAAGACTAGAAAAGTAGTATAATTGCTCTTTAAAAACACATTGATATGTTGTCTGTTGCCACTCGTGGTGTAGTCATGCCTACCCATTATCAATGATAGGGTAGGTTGGCCAGTAGTTTGGGTTGTCATATGGTGCCGCTCTGCAGGACTCCACAAACAGCTCGGTGTCATTGATGGCAGTAGTGGCCTCTATCTTCATGTAAATCCGGCTCCCTATGTCATACTCCAGAGGGTAATTATTTGGATCGATCTGGGTTTGGAATTGGGCGTTGGGATAGAACTCAAAATGGTAGGTGAACGTGCCGAAGCCTTTCTCCCACACTGTGACGTTCCTCCTGTGCGCCGTGAAGCCCAGCGTCACGTTCCCACGTTTGGGGTACTGGCAGTAGAACTGCACCTCCAGCTCTTGCTTCCTGGTGATCAGGTACTCTGTGCTGTCGACCGTGGTGATTTCATTCTTGAAGATCAGGTTTTCCTCATCTTCCTGCAGAGATAAAGGTTAGGCATTAAAGATCCCCTATTATACTCCTTTTCAGCATCGTATTTGTACTCTTGGGGTCTACTAGAATAGGTTTACATGCTGTGATGTTCACACTGCCCATTGCTGTAGCACCTCTGTCTGAAACACTCAAGCTGTGTTGGAAACCATTCCCTATCATGGAAATAGTGCACTATATAGTGTGTTTGCCATTTTGTAGTGGTGTTCAAATGCTCCTCGGTTAATTTCATTCACTATATAGTCCACTAAAAAAATACCCACAATGCACTGCTAATTTGAGTGTATATATAATGTACCCTACATTTTACTCCCGTATACCACAATGCAACGCAGGTGTGTTTTCCCAGAGGAGAAAAATAATTGCCCCCCCCCCCATATCATCTTAGATTTTGGATATCGTAATATCGTAATATGACATAAGTGTTGTCTTTTCCTGGTTGTAAAGGCTGCATTACAGTAAAGTGATGTCATTTTCTGAACTTACCAGACTGTTCTAGCTGTTCTATTATTTGCCTTTACCCACTTAGTCATTATATCCACATTACTGATGATTATTTATCTGAAATCTCATTGTGTAAATATTTGGTGAAAGCACCATTTGTCAACCCTACGATATCGTCCAGACTGTTTTTCGAGGTGTTTGGTAAAAAAATATTGTGATGTTTGATTTTCTCCCAGCTCTACGCAGCAGGTGATGAAACAAATGAGCCAGCGTTACCTCGATCTGAGTGCCGCAAGCGTTGAGGGGGACGACGGCGATGATGTGAGTGCTGTTGGAGTAGCTCTGGAGGCTGCAGGCGGTGTTGCTGGGGTCACTGAGCCGCAAATTGTCCTCACTGAGTCCACGGAATGAAGATTTCTCAACCTCTACTGTCATTGTGGACTCGCTGCAGATCACATGGGATTTAACTAAAGAGAGAGACATTTTCAAACTATTTAAAAACAACACATTATGCTGAAAACTGTGCATATTTTCTAAAGAATATTCTGTGATATAACCTGCATTATGCAATATTTTTGACATGAAAATGTCGCCTAATGCAGGCGTATGTACAGGAATGTAATTTACATTACATATATAATAATTCATTCTTTATTGATATGTTTTATGTTGCTATTTCTATATTGTAACTTGGAAAAGTTAGCTAGCACATGTACAATTTAAGAAAGCTGTTAAAAGTTTGTTTTTGTCTGAGTAATGTTATCCCTATGGGATGTCTTGTAAACAACCCATGTAACTCCTAGTATTATGTTACCTTTCATATTTATTCTGTTGAGTTTATATTGTGTCATTTTAGTTTGGGCTTTTTTTTCTTCTTTTCCATCAGTATTTTAGTTTCTCTCTACTTTAATTGGAGTATGCATTGGAGAGTGCCCATATTAAGCCCCCCTGAGGGTTTGTTGCATCTCTCCATCAAATCTTTTATTGATTATGTGTATATTAATCTGTAGTATTTGTATATGTGTAAACTAATAAACTAAACTATGAAAGCAAGCAGGTGTTTATCAGCCAATATTTGGCACTAACATATAATTTAGCATGTTACATATTTGTTAAACTATTCACCGTTAGAGCTGCAGTTAAACTACAAAATGTTAACATTGAAGAAGGCCTTAGACTCACCTTGCTCCTTCCGGATGTCAACCAGAACACATCTCATCTCGGACTGATAGACGCCAGACCTAAAAGGCATCAGCGAACACGGATTTAAAACTTTAAAGTCTCCCTAACCCTCGCAGCGATCTCAATTAAATTCAATCTATGTAAGTCATTTAAAGAACTGAGCATTTATGTTTGAAAAGGCAGAAGCTATCAGGCTTTGTATTGTCTATCTTTTGATACACATTTGCTTCTGACTTCATGTTTGATGAATGAATGTGAATTATTTGAAATTTGCAGCTTAATCGGCTCCTTTTTTTGTTCACACCTGTCTTAATTTCAATCTCTCAGGCTCAGTTGCAACAAAAGCTATATGCACTCTATCTTATCGCTAAGACATGTATTTAAAAAAAACACAGAGCACAAAGAAAGGTTACTTACTGTGAGGATGGGGAGGGGTGGTAATGGTAACTGAGGGTTGTGCCTGGAAGAGGGGTTCCAGCGGGTCTGCAAAAGTGAAATCATGGTTTCACACACCCATACTGTGCATACTAGTTCTATCATAAAGGAAATGGCTTTATACAAATTCATTATTCATACAGTTAGTATTAAGTAAGTATTAAAGTTGGAAGACCTGGCTAAATTTCAAACAGCACAATTATTGTGTAAAGCAAAATATACCGACAAATAGTTTAAAAAACGTTCACTGAAAGAGAAGGGAGTTATAGTTAAAGGCAGGGATCTTCAACAGGGGGTCCGGGACCCCAAGGGGGCCCTCAGAGACACTGCAGGGGGGCCTTCAAATTATTGTTAACTTTTGAATGTTTTTTTCAAAAATTTAAAAGTCAACATAATCACAACATGTTATTAGCAAATATAAATCACCACCGAGGATAGGCTTACTGGCCTATAGGTAAGGTGGTCAGTAAGGTAGCCATCCACAGATATAATTCATCCTGAGGATTTACTGTGCCACATGTATGTTTAAAATTAAAACATGATTTTTAAATGAATGCCAACTATTATGAGGCTGTTTTAAAAGCTTAGTATTCTATTCAAGAGGGTATGTATTAAGGCTTTAGGCAGGCCTACATGTAATTGTAGGCCCAGTTTAATATGCAACTTCATTTTATACAATATATGTAGTAGAGGGTCCCTGCCTTGTCTCACTCTCAGTTAAGGGGTCCTTAACTTGAAAAACATTAAAGATCCCTGGTTTAAGGGGATTCTATAAATTCAAAATTGTAAAGGTGCGTACATTATGTCTGTTTGGGGTGTAAAATTATGGAACAGCTTGAATGAGAAACATAAGCAATGTACAAACATGAAACAGTTAAAAAAGAGATATGTTCTGAGGAAATAATAATAATAATATTTTATGAGTAAATGAAATAAATATACAAGTATTTATTATATATATTTGATATGAACACATGAGAAATTAACCATATTTTGTAAGATACTTGGTTAGTAAAATTATATATTTGGATGAGTTGAAAAAAAATTATGACTGGGATTAAAGAAGGTTATACTTCTTCCCACTGCTTTTAGCACATGTGACCCAAATCATCAAGTGTTTTTCATTCATGTATCTCTAGGCTTTCTATTGTGTGTAATGTCATTATTTTCTGTATGACCCTTTCTGTTTTCTTTTATATGTTTGAAATAAATTTCAATCAAGCAATCAAACCAAAGGCTCACCCGGTCACTGATTCAACAGCAAAGCAGATTGGGTAATGATCTCCTAGGTCATCCAGGTTAGGTGTCCACTTAATGGCAAACTCGTCATATGCGGTCCTGTGCTTGCTGATATTCAGTGGCCCACTGATGATGATATCATGTATTCTGTATGAAAACAAAACAAAGAGAGCAGAGATTTCCTCTTATGGCTGATGTTAAACTTACTTGTTGAAATGATGAGAAGCCACAAGGCTACACCGATAATGTCGGTTTTCACTTACGTTGCATATGCAGCTTGTGCTTTGACTCTGATCTCCACTTCTTTGTTGATCTCTGCTTGGATGCGTGCTCCATTTCCAGGTGTAGGGTGCACAAACTGAGGCAAGTAGTGTCCCTCCTGACATGAGGGAGCAGGTGGGTCCACTGGAGTTGAAAAAACAAAGATTCATTCAAATTCCAAAGTGCAAAAAGTAATCAATACATGAGAAAGCTGCCACTTTGCCACATTTTCTGCAGGTCAAAACTTTAAAGCTGTTGCAGAAAGCGTTTAATTATCCCCTATGTAATGATTTTTTTGTTTTTAGATGAACTTAAGTGTTCCTTCACAGGTTTAGAACATGTTCTTACTTCTTAGGCTAAATAAACTTTGCAGCCCGGTTATGGGCTGCTGCCTACTGCGTTCTTGGTCAATATTGGACCACTTTCAAAGATTTTTGTTCACGTTATTCCCGTAGACACCAATGCATGGAAAAATAGGGTCTAGGTTGAAAAAACAAATTACCCTTAAATATTTCTCAAATGGTGGCTGCTGTCATGTGTAACATCACACATTAAGGCATTGCCAAAGCTGCAACATGCAGGAAAGTCGCAACCCAATGAAGGCGGTGAAGCAACAGCTTATTTTTGTGTGGATTGACAAATTGAAAATGGCGCCAGACAAAATGAGGACAAGCAAAACCCTGACTCACCAAGTAAGGAGAATTGCAAAGGTAGTTTACTAAGAGGAGGAGTGGTGGAGTGCAGGTTTCTCGTGGTGCCAGGGTAGGTTGTGTAGGCTGTAGTAGTTGCAGGTGGTGCAGTTGTGGAATACCACCATGGGGTTGTAGTATACCACCATGGATTTGTGGGTGGGGTTGTAGTATACCACCATGGATTTGTGGGTGGGGTTGTAGTATACCACCATGGATTTGTGGGTGGGGTTGTAGTATACCACCATGGATTTGTGGGTGGGGTTGTAGTATACAACCAGCCCCATAATGGGGATGTGGTTGGTGCTGCAGTTGTTGGTTCGGCTGTAGTTTGCCAAGACCCCCATGAGGATACGGTGGTATATGGGACCTGTCTCTTTCTCCTCTCTGTCAGTGGAGCCCGGGAGTCTCCGCCCCCATCAGTGTAGGCCAGAGTAATGTGCCTTTGCGGGAAGTCCTCCACCACCAACTCAAATCCATAAGGGCTGGGGTCGGCGTTGGAGTTGAGGTAGTGTAATGAGCAAGAGCCCTAACAATGTGAAAATTTAGAAGTTAGGTGAGGCAAAGCCTCAGTCAGGTGTTATTCAGTGTATTAGGAAATTGATTTTTAAACTTACCTCGTCTAAGATAAAGCCTGAGGGTTGGTTACACGTGCTGCACTCTCCATCGCTGACGCTTCCATATCTGCATCGAACTCTGTCGCCATCAGGGTCAAAGGACATCAGCTTGTATGTCCGTGGGCAGTTCTGGGGAACTCTTGAATAGACACATCAACATCAGTTATCTTCTACAGAAGGATATTTTACACAAAAGGATCCAATCAGCAAATGCAAGAAGTAATACAAAGTTAGTGACATGCTAGTAGAGGTAAAGGTGTTGTCTGTTGTCAACAGGAAAATGTAAAATCCATGTTAAGTGAACACCCTCATTTTTATTAGATGAAATATAAAGCCATTCATTTTTATTTGATTACAGCATTTTCCAAATTATTGTGCAGATATACTTTGTACATACTGTAGTATACAATCCCAGTATAAATAGTTGCAGGTTATCTTTTGCTTTTGGCCCAATCATTTCACTATTTTAGGAGTTGAACCACTTTCCAACTACCATAATGGCATACCTTTTGTACTACCACTGGGGGGCAGCAAAGTAGAACATTTTCCCACAGATTATTTAAACAAAATGATTAACGGTTAGCACAGTCTAGATCAACAAAGTACATTTCCAGGATAAAGCATGACACGCCAGATGTCAGGCTTTGCCCCTCACCTCCGCTCTCTGTGGGTTGACGTTCTCAAAATCCCATCGCCATGGAAAACAACAACAAACTTTGAGCTGGCAAGCCACACCCTGAAAATGTCAAGTTTGGAAGAAAATTTGGATCGTGCAACAAGGCAGGCCTGCTTGGTTCTTTCGAGGAATTATTGTAAAGATTTATAAAGCATGTCCCTCTAACTGGGGGTTTTTGGACTGATTGGTGGGATTGCTGTGGACGAAGTACACACGGCGATACACTGGTAGGAGCTAATGAGGTATAACCATGTATCAGCTCATTTAAATAGCTCACATTACTGTACTGTGTGAACAGTTAACTTCATTTAATATTGTATGTGGAGTTTTCTTTAGCGGTGTGTAAAAGTTCCTTCCGAGACTATTTAGCAGAGCCACCGTTGCTGCGTCCAGAGCTTAGCGCCGCCCAAGACGATTGTGATTGGTCTAAAGAAATGCAAACAACCCAGAGTTCTTTCCTCCTATCTCAGTCCCAGAATGCATCTGTGGTGTGGCCAGACTGTACTCCAGCACTGTGGAGAAAGGTCTGGAAATGTGATGACTAAGGTTAACCAAACTGTTTCAAGCCAACTGCAGGGGACTTACCGTAGGAAAGGTAGAATGGCAATGTCAGGTGAGTGGTTGGGTTCTCCGGTGTCAGATCTTGATCCCAAATCCACTGAAGTCAGTAGTCTCCAATTAAAAAGCCCATTACGAGTTGCGATCCAACAACAGCTGTCTGCCCTGGTATGTGTGAAAACAACACTTTTAAAATACTGGATGACTTTAAAGGTCCCATATTGTAAAAATTAAGATTTTCATGTATTTTTTTTATTAAAAAGCAGGTCGAGGTGCCATATAAATACTGTGAAAAGTATCAAAACACTCAATCCACAGAGAAATGCACACAGCTAGTAGTCAGAAACGGTGTCTTTAAACGACCCATTAGGACTTCTGTAAGATTGTGATGTCATAACTATACTATATATAGGTAGGAAGTGCTGCTGCAACAGTCATTCTCCGGCTGCAATGACGGTGCAGAGACTCCGAGAGCACAGATGCAAAAGACCCGGTAACACTGACCAATCAGAGCAGACTGGGCTTTTTCAGGAGGGGGGCTCAAAGAGACAGGCTCTAAAATGGAGCGTTTCAGACCGAGAGATAATACAGGTATATTCAGACAGACAGAACTTTAAAGCATGTATAAATGTTCTAGTAAAAGCCCAAAATACAAATATGAACCTGAAAATGAGCATAATATGGGACCTTTAAGCAGGATTAGTGAAAAAGATTATCCTCCACAAACTTTGTTAACAACAGCAGCAACAATATGAATATGATTTAAGTGAAAAGGAAAGCTTACCTCATTTGAAAAGGTCTGTCAGTTGGGACGTTTCTCGTACTGACTGTTTCGATTTCACACCATTCACTGTTATATTGGGGTGCATTGCTGCTCCTGTCAAGTACGCCTACTTGATTGCTGGGGTTGCTGCCACAGTTACCATTGTAACAATACCAGTAATGGGAGAAGTAACACCCATCAAAGGTTGCCCGGTTGCGAAAGTCCACCTGCGGAAAGATATTATATCACATTTGATCAACAACAGCAACAACACATGTTATAGGCCATATCTTTTTCATAAAAAACAGGTATTCTAAAGACATGCTGGTATTCTTGAAGAAAAAAGGTGTTAAAATGTGCAAAAACACAAACTATTAGAAATAACTAATGAACAATTTAGGGTTGAAACCAGGGTTCACAATTAGAACCATTCACCAGCCAAATTTTGGTAAAATATTCACTTGGCTTGTAGATTTGCTTCACTCACCAGCCCAAAAAAACAATGGTTATCTATTGAGTTGCTGGTAAAATTTGAACATTTACTAGCCATTTGGCTGGAGGGCGAAAAAGTTCATTTCGAACCCTGGTTGAAAAACTTTCTAAAGTCAAAACATAAATTCATCATAAATTAAGACCCACACTCAGGGATGAAGAAATATGGACATAGAGTTGCTGTACATGTTGTGCCAAAAACCATGCTAAAGTATGATAGGCTTCTCATGTGGACATGACATCGTCATTGTCGGGCATCTCCATATTTCGGCATTTTATTTTTTTGTAAATCCAAGCTATTGATCAATCAATCAATCAATCAATCAAATTTTATTTAAAGTGTAAAATCACCATTAAACATGGTCTCAGTGCACTTTACAATTAAAGGAACACATAAATAACAGACAGCAACAAAACAATTGAACAACAATACAAAACCAGCAAGATAAGACAATATCTAAATAATGATCTCCCTTTATGTCTGTCTGTGGATTTTACAAATATTTGAACAGCGATGAGGCAAGTGCTCAGTATAATGTTTTTTAAAAATATATTTCCTGAAAAACAATGTTTTCGGGAATACAAGGTTTCCATCCGACAGCGGCGATATGTAAAATAATCCCCAAGCACTAACGATAAATAACTTGTCCTTACACTTGGAGTTGTAAAACTTACAAATATCTTGAATTGTTCAAAAGGCTGCAGCCCTTTCATTAACATTAGTATCAGGGGGAGTTTTACTTTTTCAGAACATTCATCAATAAAGCCCTGGCAAAGTAATCATTACAAATAATAATATGTTTATTTATGTTAGCACCTTTTACAGGCAAAGTCACAAAGTGCTTCACAAGAGAAAAAATGTTAAAAAATAAGACCCAATAACAAATTGAAAATTAAATGAAAGAGGCAAAAAAGAAATAAAATAATGGAAATAATATCTAAAGAAAACTTAAAAATGAACAAAATTACAAACATGAGACAAAAGCCAGTTTTAAATAGGTGATATATGATGATATGTAGCTTATGTAGCTCTTTTTAATGTACTCAAAGATGCACAGTTACAATTATTTTTTATAAATAGCAAAAACTGCAACTGAAATAAAAAACTTTCGCTATTCTAATCAGAGTAATCCAACCCAATAATAAAAACGAATAATAAAGGGAATAAATAAAGCAATTCCCAGTATCCCTGTCACGTAACAGGGAAAACGTATTTAAACATCATCTATAATGCATGTTGCATATCAATAAAAGTTGTACCACTCACTTTAAATGTCCCATCAGGGTTTCTTCCTTTGTAGGTGTAGGTAGTGCTTCCCCCAAAGTGATGTGACGCAGAGGCCAGCGAGGCCAGGAGCATCGGAAGCAGGAGTACCAGTGTGGAAGCCATGATGTCCCAAACTCACCTCTGTCTCCAGATCCTCTGCCGCTCACATGCACCTGCAACATCTTTATATACACTGAAAGGCTGGTCAGAGACGCTGGTCCTGCCTAGTTTAATGGCACAGTATGCACAACAATGGGTTAGCTGCAAAACTAGTTCTACAGAACAACAGACGAAAGCATTGTATACTGCAAACGCCTCAATTAAAATAACGTAGAGTGAAATGAAACAGAACTCTTCTATGACAAAGAATGTTAGAGAAATTGAAACCGAAGCACACTCATTTCAGTGTTAGGGCTGCAACCAAAGATTATTTTCATTGTCTATGAATCTGTCGATTATTTTCTCAATTAATTAATTTGTTGTTTGGTGTATAAAATGTCAGAAGATACTACTGTGTAATAGTAGTAAACCTTACTCACATGTATATCTGTATATATATATGTATATATATATATATATTATATTTCTTTTTTTTTTTTTTACCGGTCTGTTTATAAAAAGGGTATTTATATTGTCCATATTACGATTATTGTTACACTTATTCTATTTTTTCTATTTATCTTTTAATACTTTTTGTATATTTTTCCTATATCTATTTAATGTGTATTTGTCTTATTCTGATATATATATATATATATATATATATATATATATATATATATATATATATATATAGAGAGAGAGAGAGAGAGAGAGAGAGAGAGAGATATTCAGTTTACTGTCACAGAGGAGAGAAGAAACTAGAACATGTTTACTTTTATTTTCATAAAAATTGACTCAAACTGATTACTCAAATCCTAACAGTTGGTGATGGATTTAATAGTTGACAACTAATCAATACATATTTACAGCTCTATAGTAGTTTAAGACAGCTTAAAACTGACATGGTTGCAGACATCCATATTTATTTTTAAAAAAATGTAACTGTCATCACAGCTGTAAGGACCGTCCACACAGTGACCAGTACCTGGCTCACTGTCAGGTTTTCTTGGCTGTTAACTGTTAAAACAGCCAAACTTAACTATCACAGGACCGGCCGGCTAAACTTTGTCACGTAATCGGAAGGGACCTGGGTTCATTTCTATGGGATTCAGATGTAGGGGTATTAGAAAAACACAATTTCTAAGATTCAAATATATTCTGCCTATTTTGCAGGGTATTTTAGGACAGCTGAAGACATGAAAGGGGAAAGAGAGGGGGAACGACACAGAGCAAAGGGCCTCTATACATGGGCGCATGCCCAACAGGTAAGCTACTCAGGCGCCCGGGTTTCTTTCTTTTTTTAAATAGTTGTGTCATTGTGTGGGACAACATACCTTTCAGCTGAGCTGCTAAAACTTTCCACTCCTAACACATGGCAGTGCGTCTTGGCATCAGCTCAGTGAGGAAAATGAAAAAACAACTTCACAGATTATCACTTGATGAATATTAGCTCCTACAGTACAAACATATAATATAATGCATCGTGCTTAAGGATCTAAATTACTTCTACCAACGCTGTATCTGCCAATAGCTTCCAATTCAATCAGACTGTTTCCTTCGACACCATTTGAAGAAACAGGAGCATCCAGAGGAAACACACAGAGACGTGAACATTCACACCCCACACATTCTCCCTCAAATCCTTATTTTGCAAAAATAAGTTGAACATGTACACTTGATGTGAATTCAAGATTACAACAGTGGCTGTGCTTGTGACTCTTGTTGCAGAGAAACATTCATGGCTGCAAGGTGAATTCAGAACACTTTGTCATCCAAATTTTGAACAAACATGGCACCAAAGCTGCCGAATTAATCCAATATTGAAGCATTCAAAAAGTAGATAAATATACCAGCAAATTTGTCATGAATCTTCTCAATAATGTAATGTTTAGCTCTCTGAGGCTCTGTAATTTAATGTTTCTTGCTGAAGCGAGTCATAGTTAACTTTTTATTCTTTTATCAAAGAACCAGACATATTTTCTAACCCAGTTCTTATGCTTTTGTAGTGATGATGAAATTGGGGGAGTTTTATGCCAATCCAAGCTGCAGAAGTGCTCCAAACCATGAGTCACATCACACGTGGGAAAAATGGACTTTCACTTAATCTAACCTTAACTGGTTATTTTGATGTCTAAATGTAACTGTCATCGCAGCTGTAAGGACCGTCCACACAGTGACCAGTACCTGGCTCACTGTCAGGTTTTTTGGCTGTTAACTATAAAAACAGCCAAACTTAACTATCACAGGACCGGTCTGCATTATTTGTACGATATCATACAAAGGTGATGGCGTTGTGACAGTAAAAGAGTAAAATCTTACAGGTTGCACCTTTTGTCATATTCTGCAATGTGAGAAATATAGTGAAAGACTGTGTTCAGATGATCAGCTGTGATCAATAACGCTGAGTCACTGTCTGAACGTCTCACAGATCTGCAGACAGATCTACATATTTACAGCTCTATAGTAGTTTAAGACAGCTTAAAACTGACATGGTTGCAGACATCCATATTTATTTTAAAAGAAAAAGTAAGACCTGAATGCAGGAAAAATGTTTAAAAAAATAGTGTGCTGTCATAAACATACTAAAATATATGTTTACAATCTGGTTTCTCCCCTTCAAAAGAGAAACTTTAGTGAATGAATTCTGATACCTTATCTGTCAAGCAATTGTTGAACAACATCAATCAGATGTTATTCAGAACAATAATATGCCTTCCTCCTCGTAGAACAACCAGCTTTTCTACATCTCTCATCACAGTCCATTTATTTTATGCAATCAAGGTATGTTGCTTCTATTGTTCCTCTCAGCAGCATCCTGCACACCTTTATTTCACCTTCAACTTTGCTCAGGTCAAAAAGATCGGACTGTGTTGGCATAGCAACCACTGCCAGTAACTGGTTGTGTTTTACAGCTGTTACTGCCCATGTTTTTCTCTCCAGTCACCATAACAATCCTCCTTTGCCGTTCCTATGACTGGTTGTTTTGATGTCTAAATGTAACTGTCATCACAGCTGTAAGGACCGTCCACACAGTGACCAGTACCTGGCTCACTGTCAGGTTTTCTTGGCTGTTAACTGTTAAAACAGCCAAACTTAACTATCACAGGACCGGCCGGCTAAACTTTGTCACGTAATCGGTCGGCATTATTCGTACAATATCATACAAAGGTGATGGCGTTGTGACATCAAAAGAGTCCAATTTTACAGGTTGCACCTTTAAAATTATTTTGTTATATTCAGTAATGTGAGAAATCTGCTTAAGACTGTATTCAGATGATCAGCTGTGATCGATAACGCTGAACGTCTCACAGATCTGCAGATGTCACATATCTTTCTGTTCAGGACTCAGAGAGATCAGCAAACATGGCGGTCATCCTCTCTGAACTCTGCGTGTCTCTGTGACCTTTGACCCTCGACCCTCTGCTGACTTCACTTCAGCTGAAACACATTGATTTAACCTTTTTGCCGGCTAAACTTAACTGTAACGACCGCTGTCAGCACCCTCACCTCACAGTGACCGGTCCCCAGCTCAGAGTCATCTTTTCTTGGCTAAACTTAACTTTCATGTGACTGGTCGGCAGTCACCATAATTTCGCAAGGTATCATACAAATTATTGTGCATAGGTTCTCGTGCGGCGATATCCTCTGAACCTGTTCATGGGAATGTGTTGCACTTGTACTGTTAATCTAAGTCACATTTCTGCTGACACTGAAGACAAAGGTGAGCAGCGTTCCTGTAAACCTGCAGGTGCAAAGAAGGATGGGCACAGAAAATGTTTCTCAGAACACGGCATGACCTAAAACATTAAAGGGTACATTCTACATACTGAAATGATGACTAACCCAGACCCACATGCTGGAGTTGGCCAAGCAGCGAGGCAAGGCACCTTTATTTGTCCAGCACATTTCAGCAACAGGGCAATTAAAAGTGTTGAACATAAAACACTAAAGAGCAGTTCAAAACAAAAAAATTTAGAACGGATAAAATACGAGAATAAAAGTTACAGTGCAGTATAAGAAATTAACAATTATTTAAAGAAAGGCAGCATCAAAAAGAAAGGTCTTCAGCCTTGATTTAAAAGAACTGAGAGTTGCAGCAGATTCTGGGAGTTTGTTCCAGATATGTGGAGCATAAAAACTGAACGCTGCTTCCCCCGGTTAAGTTATGACTCTGGGGACAACAAGCAGACCTGTCCCAGACCACCTGAGAGGTCTGGGTGGGTCATAGTGTATTAGACCTGTCCCACACCACCTGAGAGGTCTGGATGGGTCATAGTGTAGGAGACCTGTCCCAGACCACCTGAGAGGTCTGGGTGGGTCATAGTGTAGCAGACCTGTCCCAGACCACCTGAGAGGTCTGGGTGGGTCGTAGTGTAGCAGACCTGTCCCAGACCACCTGAGAGGTCTGGGTGGGTCATAGTGTAGCAGCAGATCAGAAATGTATTTTGGCCCTAAACTGTTTAGTGATTTATAAACCGGCAAAAGTATTTTGAAATCAATTCTTTGAGGCACAGGAAGCCAGTGTAGAGACTTCAGAACTGGAGTGATGTGATCCACTTTCTTGGTCTTAGTGAGGCCTCGAGCAGCAGTGTTACTGCTGCCCCCGCGACCCGACCCCGGATAAGTGGACGAAGATGGATGGATGGACGGTAATGTTATTAGTGTTGTAAATTAGCAGTAGACTTAATTAACCCGACCCAGTGTGAGTCTGATGAAAATTGCTGTGTCTGCACGGTTCAGCTCTGAGATTTTCTCGCATTGCACAGGGCTGTGAAGGAATAATCTCTGAGATTATGTTATGTTCTGCCTCTGTTTAGAAGTGGTGAATGTAGGCTACAGCTCACAGCAACTTAACACTATGTCTGGTAGCCTGCCTATAAGTGGCATCACGCTCTGTCTGCCAGTTGTTGTCTGAAGTGGGCAGAGGGGGAGTGGCCAGCGGCAAAAGCCAATGTGTGCTTCTTTTACCAATATATATTTTCATGCATCTTCAAGAAAGTGTTTTTATTAATTAACCATTAATTGCTGTACATCCCAAATGTTTTGGTGGAACATGTGTATGTTCAAAAGTTGTTTTAGTCATGTGGGAGAATACTCAGATTGGACAGATAGTCTACCTGGCTGTCTAGATTTACCCTTCAGAGATCTGAGGACCAGTTAACCACAGTCCTCACAAATCTAACAGTTTAAAATACAAAGAAAGAGGAAGGAACGTCGGAAGTGGAACGTCGTGGATATAGACTAACTACGAGAGAACTATTGGTTTTCCGTGCCCAGCAATATTTGAAAGTGTTAGCAGGTAATTCTAAGTTTTTATAGTGTTTGACCATATTTTGTTTACATTAGATTCTACAGTTAGTTTTTAGGGATTAAGAGTATATTTGTTACAAATATACTGTATAATCTCTCTCTGTAAAGTGTCCATCTGTTATGATTTGACACTAAAATTGAATTAAATATTATAGCCTAAATCATGTTTAGAGTGAGGTCCATTGCCACAAGAAGTAGCCTTTACAATGATACTTTGTGATATTCCAGTTCCAAGGCAACTTGTTGGAATGTGTCATGGACGCTCTAGCGGTCCCTTGAACGTCACTGCGTTAAGTCCTTTTTATTGCTCTTTATACTTTGTTACCCGAGTTCTGCCTTTGCTCCCATCATAATTACTACGGCCACTAAAGGCCAATGCTTGCACAGTGAAGCATCACAGTTTGGAACGTATGGCCACCAACCAAGCTGTCGTATTTCACGAGTTGGGAGAGAGACTGGGCTGGTACATGACAATAAAAGAACTTGAACAACTTCTTTGTTTGTTTTTTTAAATGTATTAATTACATCTATTTACAGTCCAGATGCTATTTTTTTACATTTTAAATGGAAAGGTTTAAAGTTACAAACCTGGTCTAAACACGCACTGCCAGTCTAATGCCTATCAAGCTAAATCTACAAGGAAGTAAATGCCCACATACTACGGACTCCAGTAGGCTTATCAGTGTCCTTTTGCATGTAATGAATGCTTTGAGAAACCTGAACACCTAAGATTATCTGATTATAAGCAGGGTGAGACCATGTAATGGTCCAAGTCACCTGAATATCTAAGAATACTTTAACTTACTGAAGGTCAACTAAAAGGTTTGTTCTCATATAACAAATAGACATGTTCTTATCTTTATTGATGTGCTGCCAATTTCCAAAAGAAGAGATTAGATTTAAAATGTCTCAGTCTTTCAGCCCTCTTTGTGTCTTTCACAGCATAATTCCACACATGATTATGATTAAGGTCACCTGCTAAGAAAGGCAAAGCGCTTGGGCCACGCATAAACCTCACATCATTTGGGTTTTCCCATAAAAACCGTCCAGAGTCCTTTACTGTACATATAAATCAGTCCACAGGCTGTTATAGGCAACCAAGAAAGTCACGGAAGGTCTCTGTTTTTAAGTTACGTTACAATCCGTTCACCCATTGGCAATACAATGTGCCAGTGGGTATATAGAGATATATTGCAAATATTAGTTCATTTACCAAACTTGTATTGGTATAAAAATAGGACCACGCATTTTGGTCATTTTGCTAACAAGGGAGATTAAATCCCCCCTCGTATCGCTCTACTGCTAATGAAATTAGTGCCTAGAATAGGCCAGTACTCACTAGTACTCATTACCCTTACTTCTAATTGTTATTGACAGTATTATTAATGGGCTGCTATTTATACTGAAATTGGCTACATATCACAATTTTTTGGGAAAAACCTAAGCAATTCTATGTAAAATCAGACTTTCAGCACCCTAGAGCCCGAATGGAATGATTCTTTTCGACTGTGAGATTGGTGGTCGAATCAGGCTCCTTAGATTGAATCATCGAATAGGTGAATTCATTAATAATATATACAGTATATAACACTATTCGTGTCACCTGTACAAGACACATGCAATGATCATGTCATGGAACTGCTGAATTAGTAGTGGAACCTGTTTTGGACCAATTCAGGCACTGAATAGGATTAAACTATACAGGTAGAGCATAAACAATGCAGCTGGTGCGGTGCCAGCTCTGAACAATAGCAGTGCCAGTAATTCAGCATCATGCCTGACAATTACTCCTGACATTACATTTATTTACCTGAGGCTTTTATCCAAAGCAGCTTGCATTCCTACATCATCTGCGTTATTAGACAAAGGGCATTACACAACTTTCTTCAACTTTCTTCAACTACAAAATTTTAAAAACACAATCTTTTGATCATAAACAAAAGGCTTGTTTCATTTGACGTTTTCGACTGGTAACCTCGTCTATATTCTTAGAAAAAACACTGAGGTGGTAATGAATCACAGTCCCACCTTATTTTCCCCTGCAGTTGTGTGTAATTAGAACATGTACAGTATTAATATTCTACATTGTTTTGCTTATTACTATAATGACTTTGGGCAGTTCCGTCATTTAAAAGGGCCTGCACTCAAAATACTGAAGAAAGAGAGCGAGCAGGGATTGACTCCACACAGCTCTTTCATACCGTTGCCCAATACTTGAAATACCTACGTTTAATGACAGCCACATGCACCTGGTGACCTGGTGCAGTCAGAACAACCTGGAGCTAAACGCTCTGAAGACAGTGGAGATGGTTGTGGACTTTAGGAAGGACGCAGCCCCACCCGCCCCCATCACCCTTGGTGACTCTACAGACAACATTGTGGAGTCCCGCCGCTTTCCGGGCGCCATCTTCTGGCAGTATCTCAAAAAAGCCCAGCAGAGGATGTACTTCCTGCGACAGTTCAACCTGTTAAAGACTATGATGGTGTACTTCTACACTGCTATCATTGAGTCTAGGGCTGCACAATATATAGATTGTTTATCGTCATCGCAATATCAACTGCCACATCATATACATCGTGAAAGGCTGCGACATATCGAGTTAGACACTCAAACATTTGTTGTGTTGGTTAAAAGAAAATAACTGCACATTACGATGTTACTGTAGACAAAACAAATAAATAAGGTGACCCAAAAAAAGACCCATTATTTTACCCATTATGTCTTTTATTGTTCATTATTTGGCACTTAAATGTGTGTTTCAAAACTTGGAGGTAAAAAATGTAAGTGTCTGTAAATATAAAAATCAAGGCAGGCATTATTTCATTATGAGCAGACAGACATTTGAATCATACTTCATCAGCAAGTTGATATATATCAAGTGACTAAAATGTTTCTCTAAAACCCCTAAAAGTGTGTAAAAAGTCTTTAGATATTTATTGCTCACAGGAATTTTCTTTTTTCAAAATTTCCAAGCAGCTGATGTGCTGACTAAACCCGTGTACACACTGCGTGAGTGTGTGACAATGATTCAAACCACCAGTATGGTGGTAGCATAACGGGGCTATTCCAACACTTTTTTGATGGTCGAAAGGCTTGAAATGTCAACGTGTTTTTAAAAAATGAACAAAGCCGGAATGCATCGAATCATCTCAATAAAGTTGGGGTTAATTCATCTTCTTTTGTTAAATCAAGTATGTGGCAGATTAGACGCTTCACAGCAGTAAAAAAGTGAAAAAAAATATATATATATATATTCTGATTAATTGCATGTAAACGCACATCTTATATAATGTTTCGAATCACTACTACCGTAAAAAAGATACAAAAAACATTGACTATAGCAGTAAAAAAACATTACACTGTAGCTGATAATCTTCCTTATAATGAGACTGGATCTAAATGGCGTTTCTGTCTTCAGTCTGTCTCAAAAGTTGGCAGCGGTTGGTATTTAGCTTTGGACCTCCTTGATCTGTAGATCACCACTCCGCATGCCAGGAGGCAGCCAACAATGAAGATGATGTTCAGGCCCATATTCAGGCTCGGGCCAGATGCTGAAATGGAAAAAAACAGACTAAAATTTAGATCAATAATATGATATATGTATATTTATATATCAGGCCAGTGTGAATAGCTGTGTCCAATCACAAAACACATTAAAACTAAATGTGTGTGTTTGGATTAATCTGCATCATCTCCCTGCTGGTGAATTTGAACACTGAATGAATTTACATACATGACCTCAGTGTATCTGGTAATTTGATAGTATATGCTGGTGTATGTGCACACTCACCTTGGCTGTCAGAAATTTTAGCCAGGTGCAAAGGTCCCTGGGAAATGGTGTGGCGGGAAGACTGGGCTACAGCTTCTCTTTTGACCCGAAGGTTCCCTGAGTTGGAGTTGATGCATCCCTGAGAGCACCGGCTCCCGCGAACGCCAGTCTCACACAGGATGACCGAGCAAGTGATGTACACCTGCAGACACACAGAGGTAAAGTCGTAAAAAGTTCTTTGTACTTTCTAAACGAAGTATGTATGTAATGAAGACTATTGTGCAAGTGCAATTTCATTTAAGTAAGCTTAGCGTTAGTTCATGCAGGACATGGAAGTCATACACCCGCTGATTCAATTATCATTCCTATCATACACACACCAATCACAGACATTCCCACATCAAGGTAGTCCTTTTGAATATGACTCCCTCCTCACTGATTCCTGCTACACTGACACTGCTTCAATCACTGCTGCTGCCGCTGGCAACGCTTTACCTCCACCACCCCAGCCTCCACCTTACAAGTTCAGAGAACTAACATGACTCAAAGTTTAAAATGCTTTTCAATGTCTTTCTTTTGGCTCACTCTTTTTTTACCCAGGGGGGGTTCTGCATGGTGCTTTCTGTCTCAGCTTAGCATGCTGCTTGGCTGATCCGGGGAGCCTTATCAAGAGCAGAGCCATCAGCGCCAAGCATAACTGGAACTGCTTAATTCCAACACTCAGAGTTGCTAAAATCTGATATTTTAACACCAACATAAGGGTTTTGATGTCAGGTATTTCCCAACGGTGGGACATTTTTCATTCACTCCAAAGAGATGTCATTTAAAAAAGGCAGAGGGATAAAAATGCTAAAGTATGATGTGGTTTTAAATGTTTTTTTTTTTTTTTAAATGTATAATCATGCTATTACATTTTTTTTAATTTGTATGTGGTGAAAAGTTCTGAAGATTTAAAAATATAATTTACATTTGTTTTTTTTAAAGTAACCTTACCTCTTCTTGAGCACCGATGAACTCAAAAGCCTCCATTCCAAATCTGAATTGAGATTTGGAGCTGTTGTAGATTTTCACCGTGTTGTCTCTTACACACCTGTGGCATGATGCAGATACAATGGTTAATAACCGGAAAATTTCTGGTACCAAACAAAAGCCATTTCATTGCATACGCCTACCCATTTTCGATGATGGTGTAGCTGATGCGAGAGTTTGGGTTGTCATATGGAGTCGCCTTGCAGGACTCCACAAACAGCTCTGTGTTGGGGATGGAAGTGGTCGCCTCGATCTGCATGAAGATCATCTGTTTGAGGTACACCTCCACTGGGTAGGTGCTGCTTTCAATTTGTTTTCTGAACCGTTGGCTCTGGAAGAATTCAAACTGGAAGGTGAAAGCCCCGAAGCCCTTCTCTGTGAAGACGTACGGGTTCTTGTGCTTGAATCCCAGTGTCAGGTTGGTTCGCTTTGGAAAGGCGCAGGAAAAGACGATCTCAACATCATTTTGTCTGGAAATGATTTTAGTTGGGTCACCGGATGTGATCATGTTTTTGAAGATGATGTTGTTTTCATCCTCCTAAAAATGAAAGAGAATTTAATTAGGAGGGGAAGCAATAGGAATAGTTGTTACTACTACAAGTCAATACTTAAATAGTGACATGTAAAAGTCAGACAGTCTTATTAGATTAAAGAATACATTTAAATCTTCAAATGTGTTGATGAATGAAGCCGTTACTAGTTAGTTTGGAGACTGATATATACAATAAAATGCATTGCAAATCAATTTTTACATGTTACAACCAAAAAGTTGTTTAAGTTTAGTTTGGTGCCCTTAGCTGTTTCAGCACCAGACGACCAAATGGTCCATTTACAACTTGGCTAGCAGACTGGAGCTGACAGTTAGCTTCAGCTAGTAGCACTTCTGGTACTTTGGTGTCGTTTTCAAAATCCACGGTCAATTTTGGCCAATTCATCACAAGTCATGAGTCTAGCTACCAGGCATGCTGACTTTACATCGCTCTCCAACAAAGACAATTTAGCTATCGGAGCTAAATCGTAACAACAAAAACCTGAGTAGCCAAAAAAAGAAAGAAACATGTTGTGCTAAACCAAAGAGTTTTAAGCCTGGAACCAAGCCAACCAACTACGAGATGAAATGTGACAGTAAAACATTTGATTTTGAGCAAAAGAACATATTGAAAATGGAAAAAGGCAAAAGTACAAGACTGTGTACATAAACAACCATAGACTTCAATGGTAGCAATTCGCTAGTCGGTTTATGGGTTCGGTAAACATTTCCATAGTAACGGTGAGCTCCAACCAAACAGAGACGTCGCTGTTACGCTTAGGATTGTGGGTAGTGTAGTATGGACTTGTGGCATCTACAAGGGAATGGGATTTTCACTTGTGGAAGCACACGATTGAGTTCTTTGATTAAAATAATCGCTGAATAAAACCCAGATGTGGTACACAGTTGTGGTACAGTTTTGCGTACTGTACCTCTACAGTGGTTCCACATGTGTTCAGTGACATGACAGCCACCAGGTGGGTTGCGTTGGAGCGTGTTTTCAGGTCGCAGGAAGCATCGCTGAAGTCGTTCAGATGCAATTTGCCCTCGTTGTGTCTGATGAGGTAGGACTTCTCCACTTCCACCGTTATCGTTGTTTCATTGCATGTCACAGTGGTCTCTAAAAAAAGGGTGAACATTTATTTGTTTCAGTAAATGACGTTAAACTTGAAATCTATCAACTTTATGACAAACATACACGACCCATCCATTTAAAGATATTAAACTATATCCCTAGAGTTAAAATAAAGTCAACTAACCATCGGATCCAACATCCACGATCACACAGCGTGGCTCTGATTGAAAGACTTGGTAATACCTAGAATATAACATTGGGGAGAATGGATAGTTTAATGAGGAACTGTTGTGCCAGGGAATTGATGATCCAATTAGTTGATGCAAAAATATACAAAAAACAAAAAATAAAGTCTATTAGGTATAAAAACTCACATGTCTCTTGCTTCCGAAACGAAGCAAATAGGAAAATGATCATTCAATTCATTTTCAGTTGGTGTCCAATTTATGATATATTCGTCTGTGGAGATTTTCTGCTTTGAAATGCCCCTTGGTCCAGTGACAATCAAGTCATAAATCCTACAGGAGAAACAATGCTTTCATAACTTTGAAATGGATAACATTCTTCCAAAGGAGATTTAAAATCCTTGTCAAAAGTGTGCACATTACATTAATGTATGAAAAACACATTTCTGCTAAATTATACAACGATTTTACTGTTCCTTACGTGGTGTATTGTGCTTCGGATTTGACTTTGATTTCGAGGGTGCGGTTGACATACGCAGGAAGATTCACTCCATTACGCGGAGTTGGTGACAAGAAAGTGGGAAAGTAATCCCCATCAAGGCAAGAAGGGGCATTGTGATAGTCCACTGAAAATCAGAAGGGAGGAGATTAAAAAAATTATGAAATGTTAATATTCAAATCAATGTTTTTAACAGGGGTGGAGCAGGGGGAGGAGGGATTCTCAAAAGCCCGAAATATTTTAGGTTTATAAAATAACTTCAACGTTTTGTCACTTCCCTTCAGTCTCTTTGACTGGATCAGTGAATCAATGAAGAAAAAGATCTACTGTGAAACTATAGCCTTGTATCCAGCCTATGCTGTTTACGCCGTTACGTTATGTAACTCAAAAACAGTATCAGACAATTTCTGCCTCTTTTTAGGTGACAAGAGTGAAAATTAGTCAGCCTTAACATGTGTCCTGTTCTGGTTTTAGAATGACAAAGACAGTCAAAGAGCTATTAGACACAAAATAAGATGTCAGCTCTACAGAATTGGCAACTATCATGTTTTTCCCAAAATAATGTGCGGGTGTTTAGGCATTCTAAAATGAAATAGCTTGAAAAGTAGCGCATATAGCTGCTGCCTCATGGAGAATGCCCCCAGGACCCTCTATATGGGTTTGATGTGCTGTTAACAATGTCTGGCTCCACCCCTGGTTGTTTGAATATATAGAACATAAACATACCATAAACAGTGAACTGCAGAGGAATCTTGCTCAAAGGAGTAATTGTTGTTCGGTAAAGTTCTGTGGTTGTTGGATAGTCTGTTGTTGTTGTTGTTGTTGTTGTTGGATAGTCTGTTGTTGTTGGATAGTCTGTTGTTGTTGTTGTTGTTGGATAGTCTGTTGTTGTTGGATAGTCTGTTGTTGTTGTTGTTGTTGTTGGATAGTCTGTTGTTGTTGTTGGATGGTCTGTTGTTGTTGTTGGATGGTCTGTTGTTGTTGTTGGATAGTCTGTTGTTGTTGGATATTCTGTTGTTGTTGGATAGTCTGTTGTTGTTGTTGGATAGTCTGTTGTTGTTGTTGGATAGTCTGTTGTTGTTGGATAGTCTGTTGTTGTTGGATAGTCTGTTGTTGTTATTGTTGTTGTTGTTGGATATTCTGTTGTTGTTGTTGGATAGTCTGTTGTTGTTGTTGGATAGTCTGTTGTTGTTGGATAGTCTGTTGTTGTTGGATATTCTGTTGTTGTTGGATAGTCTGTTGTTGTTATTGTTGTTGTTGTTGGATATTCTGTTGTTGTTGTTGGATAGTCTGTTGTTGTTGTTGGATAGTCTGTTGTTGTTGGATAGTCTGTTGTTGTTGTTGGATAGTCTGTTGTTGTTGGATAGTCTGTTGTTGTTGTCGTTGGATATTCTGTTGTTGTTGGATAGTCTGTTGTTGTTGGATAGTCTGTTGTTGTTGGATAGTCTGTTGTTGTTGTTGGATAGTCTGTTGTTGTTGGATAGTCTGTTGTTGTTGGATAGTCTGTTGTTGGATAGGCTGTTGTTGTTGGATAGTCTGTTGTTGTTGTTGTTGGATATTCTGTTGTTGTTGGATAGTCTGTTGTTGTTGTTGTTGGATAGTCTGTTGTTGTTGGATAGTCTGTTGTTGGATAGGCTGTTGTCGGAGCAGCTGTTGTTGGAGCGGCTGTGCTTGGTGCTCGTTTACGCCTCAACACTGAAAGAGGGTGCTTTGTCGTGTAGGATCCATCAGAGTAGGACAGTGTAATGGGTTTGTTGGGAAAGTCCTCCACCACAAGCTCAATTGGATGGTTTCCATATTGATTACTGTTTATGTACTTTAGGGAGCAGGAGTTCTGACAAAAAGGAGAGATACTTTCATTACACAATATACATTACAACAACACAGTCTCACTCCCAGGGCGTCAAAAACTGATGCTCGATCATGAGCCTTTGGCGCAAAACGTATCCTTTAGCGTGCGTCAGACTAGGGCTGGGACGATTCGTTGACGTATTCAACGTCATCGATTACGTAAATGCATCGACACAAATAATTTGCGTCGTCACTAAATAAAATAAATAAATAAAACTTGCGTGCAAATTAATTAATCTAATGCAGAACTAATGTAAACTACTGTTAGATACGCGGGTTCTAGGGACACTTAATCTGTAGCCCCGCCTTAGCTCTGAAGCTAGCCAAACTCTCCACCTACATGCAGTTTTTTGTCAGGTCGACGATCCAGTGAGTGAGTCAGAGATAGCAGCACGAAAGGACGAGTATGGCGAGTAGTGACGACCCACAAGAGTTGAGTTAAGATCACAAGTTTTGGAAAACTTCGAGACTGTATGGCTGCAGCCTGGAGCCTCCCGTGTCATGCCCGCTCGTCTCATGCCCACCCGCCTGGTGCCGTCCCCGCCTCGAAAACTTCAGCCTTCGGGTCAGTTACAGTAGTAGGCTACAGGCGAGAGAGTGGTGGATAAGACAAAGACTGTGTGTCTGCGTTGTTCAGCAGTTGTTGGCTATGTGAGTCAAAATACATCTACCATGCTAACGCATATCCGACGCCATCACCCAGATGTGCCAATCACTGGAACGAGACAAAAAAAACTGTCTGACTTCTCCTCCCTACAGTGCTTAACCAGCCTTTAGATACAACTAATTAAAGTTAAATTAAAGGGAGAAGAGCTTGGATGTTAAACAAGAGTTTATTCATTACTACTGTTAAAAAAAACAAATACAGGCTACTCTTTTTGCACTTGCTCTGTTTACTTTTAAGTTTTTATTTTTGTATTCCTCCTGAAAGTGACTTCATTTTGTTGTTGGATTGATAGCCTACATCTGGCTTCAGGTTGCACTAAAAAATAATTTTACTTGAACAGTGCAGTGTTAAACAATTTGAATAAATAGAGATTTGAACCTTATTGAAATTAGTTTTGTGTAAATTGTTAATAATTGAACAAAGGGAAAATAATCGCTAATTGAAAAAAGAATCGTTTGGGACAGCCCTACGTCAGACACCGGTGGTTTTCAACTAATTCAGATGCAATCCCATCCACGGCAATATTTGACACTCTGGGTATTCCTTTGGGGTAATTTTTAAAACACTGTTGGTAGGGATCACTTGGTGTCACTTTTTCAACGTGCAGGGTTAAACCACTGATCTTTCTATTCTGAATTTTTATTCCATGGACTTTTTATATTTAAAAAAAACTTCCCTCAAGCCAAGAAAAGCGATTTAAAAACCTGTGATGTCACCACAATGTATAGTCTATGGACCGAGTGGGAACTCGTGGGCGGGGCCAGCAAGAGAAACACAACTGCGCATATTCAGTGGGCCACATATCATGGAAGTTTACAGTGTCTCAATTCGGATACTTCCGTGAGTACACTTACATGTAGTACGCTGTGTGCACTATTTACACACTTGTGTAGTGCCTCAATTTCATCAGGGTAGTGTGCCGCGCACAGCCGCTATGCACTAACCGAAAACTACTGTTCTTCTGTTTAATGGTAAATTGCAGCCGGCCGGAGCATTATCCCCACCTTTTGTTGTCCGCCAAAACATTTAACAGCTTTTTTTCTCACTAACTGGCGGCAGTATAGAAAAACACATGTATATTACATAGTTTGTTATAGTTCATGTTTCGCTATTTCAATAGTAACCACTGCAGCTTCCTCACACATTCAGAAGTTAGAAAAATACGTTGGTGGTCCCGTAAACTTTTGGTCTTTGCAAAGATGGCCCCCGTTGAGTGCGAGTAGTGTCTCCACTAGTGCACTGCATGTGGCCACATTTAATGGTATGCAAGTTGGGTAACAGTGGAATTTCGATGAATCAGAAAGCGAGAGTGCCTTAATTTGCTAACACATATCAAACATTAAATTACTAACATCTAACTTGTCCTCTCTGGTAGACATAGGTTGCTAACATTTGTATTTGACATAATTTTTTTTTCGCTAGCTACAGTCACTTTGTTAGCGCTTCATCCCTTGGTAGCATATTGTTGAGCCGATGGTTTTCCCCTTTCTGTGGGCGTGGATTTCAGAGTATGCCGCGTTGCGCTTTGTCTCTATATAATAATGTGATATGATTTTAAAATGATTTCTCTTACGCTGAATGGTGTTGTGAGGTATTATCATTAAATAGATAGATGGATAGATGAATAGATAGATAGATGGGTAGATAGATAGATAGATAGATAGATAGATAGATAGATAGATAGATAGATAGATAGATAGATAGATAGATAGATAGATAGATAGATAGATAGATAGATAGATATATGGGTAGATAGATAGATAGATAGATAGATAGATAGATAGATAGATAGATAGATAGATAGATAGATAGATAGATAGAAACTTTGGCCAACTCCTTACCTGATCGAAAGAGAAACCTGCAGTCAGACCACACAGCCCACACTCATTTGTATTTGAGTTTGTTGGTACCCTGCATCTGACTTTGTCACCATCAGGATCAAAAACTGCCATGTTGTATGATCTTGGGCAGTTCCTCGTTACTCTGTAACATGTGAATCAATTGAATCAGGAACAGTCTGTGTCTAAAAGAATATCTGATACAATACAACTTCATCATCCACCATCATGGAGATTTATCTTTGACTAGAACTTAGCAGAATTTAACATTACTAGTACAGTGCCCATTTAAGATGTGCCTGTAGTGTTAAGTTATCAGCACACTTAAACAACCAGACCCAGAGGGAGTCAGTGAGATGGAGGAAGAGAGCTCTCTTTGCCCGTCTGCTCTGAGAGGACGTTATCATTTGCTGTGTATAGTGTCTGGCTTTTGTTTGATATCTAGTGTCAGCAAAAATGCCTTTTTATTGCATTAGCCTACCTCTTAGTGAAATGCTCTGAGTAAATTTAATATGCGCTTGTATTGTGGAAGGTAGACAAGGAAGAGCCAGCATTATGGCAGCGCTTCTTTTGTCTCAACCTTTTTTCCTCATCCTTTGTTGTGGGTTGTTAAATTGTATTCCTAGTTTATTAATATCCAATATCCAACGCTGTCCAAACTGCTCCTAAATTCCAAGCCAAGTTCATCGGGTACCCAGGAAACCAAGTTTGAAGTAGATTGGATAACGGAGACAAACACACATACACACACACACACACACACACACACACACACACACACACACACACACACACACACACACACTCACACACACTGATTTCCCCGCTTTATAGTTGGATAAGATGTCAGTCAGTTGGTTCAACACTTTGGTTTAGACTGAAATATCTCAACAATGGTTTGATGGATTGTCATTAAATCTGGATCAGATATCGATGGTACCATGAGCATTAATCCTAATGACTTTGGTGTTCCATCTAGTGCAACCAGCAGGCTCACAGTTTGGTTGTGAGTGAAATGTCTCAACAACTAAAGGAATACCATGAAATCTAGTACACACAACTATGTCTCCCAGGATGAATTTGATTTAGATGAGCCCCTGATGTCTGCTTTAGCTCCATCTTTGTTTTCGACTGAAAAGCTTGCAACAATAATGACATTCCCATCAGGCTCAGTTGTACTTAGTGTGTATTGTGACCATAGACTGTAAAAATAATGGACAAAGCTTCCGGGCCTGAAAAGTGAAGCCAATGCAGAAGTGACTTAAAGCTGCATTCTATCTAATTTCCAGCAGGGGGCGACTCCACTGCTCCAAAAAGAAGTCTATTTCTATAGAAGTCTATGATAAATGAGCCTACCTCCCACTTGATTTATTACCTCAGTAAAGATTTTCATAATGAGTTTATGGTCTCAATCGCTAGTTTCAAGTCTTCTGCAACACACCATGATGTTCATTTAGTAAATTATGATCCCATTTATTTTAGAATAAACGATAAAGCAGGGGAAGCTTTGATAGAGGCTTAGCAATGCGTACATTAAAATAGACCTGAACCTTGTTTTTGGGTGTCTGTGTTTTCGTCTTAAACTTTGACCCTCTCACTGTGTGTTTTCATTCCATCAAAGGTTATTGTAACATTTGGTCTCCTACAAATATCTTGTTCAGCGTTAGCTGGTGACTTCATGTAAAGTGTGACTATTTCTGTTCTGCTTTGCAGATGAACGGCAGCAGGACCCAGAGGTCTGTATTTAACCGCCAATAAATCTCCACTGGATGACTTGGCTCAGAAGGGTTGAAAATCTGCAACTTTCCCTATTTAGCGTTTAGCTTAGCACAGCGCCATTTCAACCATAAACAACACTGGCTTGGCTGCATCATCCTCCCCAGCTCTGCCCTCTCTTCAATATGGCGATAACTGTATGGCGATAGCTGTATCTGCAAACTCAACGCCTTCAAAACGACAGTCCACCAACCAATGGGTGATGTCACGGATGCTACGTCCACCATTTTTACAGTCTATGAATGTGACAATAGTAAAAATCATACCTGCCTTATAAACTATCTCCTGAATATTCTGTATATTCTAGCACCAAAACCATTTAATCTCCAAACTGGTTAAATAAGTTGCATGCATTTTTTAAATAGTAAACACCATGTGTCATTACCTGAGAACAGGCAGCATAGTAGTGATGGGGGATCTGTTAGATTCACCAGTATCAGATCGGGTTCCCAGGTCCACATGTGCCGTCATTATCCAGTTACCCATTGAGTTTCCGAAGTTTGATGCCCAGACGCCCTGACCGATGTAGGGATTGACATAAGTGGGGTATCTGTGTGAAGAAATATTTGAATAATGAGTACAATATAACAAATAATGATCAATAAAATGGCATAGTGGGAAGTAAAGATCAGATGCTAGCTCTAAACTGTATTCACGTGTTCTTAATTAAATACAAATGTTGGAAATGTCTTAATCAGTGATTGAAAATGCCAGCCCAGTTTTTAATATGTGCTGCCCATAGGTGCTGCTGAGCAAGCACAGCCCGCCCAGCGGCTTGGTTGAATTTGGTTGACTAAACACAACAGAGTGGGTCAGCTGACCAATCAGAGCAGAGTGTTTCAGACATATTCTAGTAGACCCCAAGAGTACAAATATGATGCTAAAAAGGAGTATAATAAGGGCTCTTTAAGAAATGCTATAAGTAATATCTCACCTAATCTCAAAGGGGAGGTTGCTGTTGAGGTGTATTTTGTTCACCGTGTCATATTGGCACCAGTAGAAACCCATGGAATTACTGTAAAAAGCTGTGCTGATGGTTTCGGTCTCGGACCCACAGTCACCAGAAGAGCACGAGTAGTAATTCAAATTGCAGTAAAATGTAGTTTGCTTGTTGTGAAGTTCCACCTGTAAAAAAAATATGCAAAGATTACACATGTAGCAATCGACCCACAGTTTGTTGAACTTTAGGCTAGCAAACAGGTGGAAAAGCAGGTGTTAAATGCAGCTGCAAAGTATGTCAAATATTTTTGAGTTGTCTGCAAAACAAGACATTTGAGGACGTCAGCTTGGGCTTTGGGAAAAACATTTTTCACCATTTTCTGGCAATTTTATAGACCAAACTATTAATTATCAATTAATCGAGAAAATAATCAACAGATTAATCAACAATGAAGCCAGCCAAACTTGAAATTTACGTTTATCTAGTAGTGATCCGACTATCGTAATTCATTAGATTTAAGAGGAAATCTTCTTTTTCTCTGACAATGAAAATACATAACTTAATCAGGATGTGTCTGGATACCCTCTATTGAGATTTGCTTCACACCCAATGTTTAACTTACCTTATAAGTCCCATCTGAATACCGTCCTTTTGGAGTGAAGGTCAGTGATCCGCCATAGTACGAGTAGTACCATGCAGATGCAGATGAGAGCATAAGCAGCAGATGCAGCAGCAGCACTGTGAGAGAAGCCATCCTCCTGAGTGCCTCATCTTCAGCGGGATCTGCTACTTAAATACTCTTCTACAAGGAAATGAAGACAATACATGTTTTCTTTCTACATTATATGCTATGAGAATGAAGAATGTAGTAGGACTAGTTTCACCTGTGTTTTCCAAAGTTACCGGAATTCATATTCACTATATGCCATCAGTAATCCTAAACCCAGAGGCAATTTTTGAGAACAGGTTTAACTGTGTTTTTAGAACATGCACTGCAGCCAACTATACTTTTAAAAATGTAACCCTGCTAATAATTCCCATTTTTACTTAATATATCGGTAATTTAATTACATCTTATGAACACAGTGACCTTTTTTTGTATCCTAATCTATCTTCAGTAGACTTGACTACTGTAACGGTGTCTACTGTAACGGTGTCTTTACAGGTCTCCCTAAAAAATCAATCAGACAGCTGCAGCTGATTCAGAACGCTGCTGCTCGAGTCCTCACTAAGACCAAGAAAGTGGATCACATCACTCCAGTTCTGAAGTCTCTACACTGGCTTCCTGTGTCTCAAAGAATTGATTTCAAAATACTTTTGCTGGTTTATAAATCACTAGGGCCAAAATACATTTCTGATCTGCTACTACACTATGACCCACCCAGACCTCTCAGGTGGTCTGGGACAGGTCTGCTACACTATGACCCACCCAGACCTCTCAGGTGGTCTGGGACAGGTCTGCTACACTATGAACCACCCAGACCTCTCAGGTGGTCTGGGACAGGTCTGCTACACTACGACCCACCCAGACCTCTCAGGTGGTGTGGGACAGGTCTAATACACTACGACCCACCCAGACCTCTCAGGTGGTCTGGGACAGGTCTGCTTGTTGTCCCCAGAGTCATAACTTAACCGGGGGAAGCAGCGTTCAGTTTTTATGCTCCACATATCTGGAACAAACTCCCAGAATCTGCTGCAACTCTCAGTTCTTTTAAATCAAGGCTGAAGACCTTTCTTTTTGATGCTGCCTTTCTTTAAATAATTGTTAATTTCTTATACTGCACTGTAACTTTTATTCTCGTATTTTATCCGTTCTAAATTTTTTTGTTTTGAACTGCTCTTTAGTGTTTTATGTTCAACACTTTTAATTGCCCTGTTGCTGAAATGTGCTGGACAAATAAAGGTGCCTTGCCTCGCTGCTTGGCCAACTCCAGCATGTGGGTCTGGGTTAGTCATCATTTCAGTATGTAGAATGTACCCTTTAATGTTTTAGGTCATGCCATGTTCTGAGAAACATTTTCTGTGCCCATCCTTCTTTGCACCTGCAGGTTTACAGGAACGCTGCTCACCTTTGTCTTCAGTGTCAGCAGAAATGTGACTTAGATAAACAGTACAAGTGCAACACATTCCCATGAACAGGTTCAGAGGATATCGCCGCACGAGAACCTATGCACAACAATTTGTATGATACCTTGCGAAATTATGGTGACTGCCGACCAGTCACATGAAAGTTAAGTTTAGCCAAGAAAAGATGACTCTGAGCTGGGGACCGGTCACTGTGAGGTGAGGGTGCTGACAGCGGTCGTTACAGTTAAGTTTAGCCGGCAAAAAGGTTAAATCAATGTGTTTCAGCTGAAGTGAAGTCAGCAGAGGGTCAAAGGTCACAGAGACACGCAGAGTTCAGAGAGGATGACCGCCATGTTTGCTGATCTCTCTGAGTCCTGAACAGAAAGATATGTGACATCTGCAGATCTGTGAGACGTTCAGCGTTATCGATCACAGCTGATCATCTGAATACAGTCTTAAGCAGATTTCTCACATTACTGAATATAACAAAATAATTTTAAAGGTGCAACCTGTAAAATTGGACTCTTTTGATGTCACAACGCCATCACCTTTGTATGATATTGTACGAATAATGCCGACCGATTACGTGACAAAGTTTAGCCGGCCGGTCCTGTGATAGTTAAGTTTGGCTGTTTTAACAGTTAACAGCCAAGAAAACCTGACAGTGAGCCAGGTACTGGTCACTGTGTGGACGGTCCTTACAGCTGTGATGACAGTTACATTTAGACATCAAAATAACCAGTTAAGGTTAGATTAAGTGAAAGTCCATTTTTCCCACGTGTGATGTGACTCATGGTTTGGAGCACTTCTGCAGCTTGGATTGGCATAAAACTCCCCCAATTTCATCATCACTACAAAAGCATAAGAACTGGGTTAGAAAATATGTCTGGTTCTTTGATAAAAGAATAAAAAGTTAACTATGACTCGCTTCAGCAAGAAACATTAAATTACAGAGCCTCAGAGAGCTAAACATTACATTATTGAGAAGATTCATGACAAATTTGCTGGTATATTTATCTACTTTTTGAATGCTTCAATATTTGATTAATTCGGCAGCTTTGGTGCCATGTTTGTTCAAAATTTGGATGACAAAGTGTTCTGAATTCACCTTGCAGCCATGAATGTTTCTCTGCAACAAGAGTCACAAGCACAGCCACTGTTGTAATCTTGAATTCACATCAAGTGTACATGTTCAACTTATTTTTGCAAAATAAGGATTTGAGGGAGAATGTGTGGGGTGTGAATGTTCACGTCTCTGTGTGTTTCCTCTGGATGCTCCTGTTTCTTCAAATGGTGTTGAAGGAAACAGTCTGATTGAATTGGAAGCTATTGGCAGATACAGCGTTGGTAGAAGTAATTTAGATCCTTAAGCACGATGCATTATATTATATGTTTGTACTGTAGGAGCTAATATTCATCAAGTGATAATCTGTGAAGTTGTTTTTTCATTTTCCTCACTGAGCTGATGCCAAGACGCACTGCCATGTGTTAGGAGTGGAAAGTTTTAGCAGCTCAGCTGAAAGGTATGTTGTCCCACACAATGACACAACTATTTAAAAAAAGAAAGAAACCCGGGCGCCTGAGTAGCTTACCTGTTGGGCATGCGCCCATGTATAGAGGCCCTTTGCTCTGTGTCGTTCCCCCTCTCTTTCCCCTTTCATGTCTTCAGCTGTCCTAAAATACCCTGCAAAATAGGCAGAATATATTTGAATCTTAGAAATTGTGTTTTTCTAATACCCCTACATCTGAATCCCATAGAAATGAACCCAGGTCCCTTCCGATTGCTGCAGTAGACGGGTTTATTTATATAGCACCTTTCCCAGGCACCGGTCACACAGTGAACACAATACACAACAAGAACACACATGGGTGTGCACATCCATCTCGATCTTTTGTTCTTCGTGCACTTGTTTATTTATTAAGCATTTCTGCAAGTGTCACACCCAATGTGCCACTGAAACCATGTCAGGAAAATCTGTCGAACTGTAAACATGTACCTTAAAAGTCTGACGTCTGCTGATGATCAACCGCAGGGCGGATTAAGATAACACTGCACATCAAGCAGACACCAGCAGTGGAACGCACCTAAGTTTATTCACATGTCAGAGAGAAATATTGTACTTTTTATTCCACTGCATTGTATACAGTCTATGTATTTATCTGACAGCTGGAGTGGTATAGTCTCTACTGTCATTGCACATGTACAACGGAATTAGATGCAGTCCTATCATTGCAAAACATCAGCAATAGTACAAAACAGGTGAACAAATAAATATAAAAGAGCCTCCAAAAGGCACTATAGTAATATATAAAGAGACAGAAGGGTTTTTAAAAAAAGAATAAAAAAGTAAAGACACAAAATCACAAACATACCACACATACAAGACAGTCACTGCACGATTCATCCTTAAAACTCAAGTAGCGTCAAGTGTAGTTATGGCTTTTAGATAAAAACTGCGGGAGCGGTAAAGATCATCCAGGGAGGGGAGAGGTCAGCCAGGGTTACTTTACAGAATAAGATTTGACAAAGAAAACCTGATGAATTTATAAAATATGTTATTGTGTTATGGATTTAATTGTCCAACAGAATATAAAGTCGTTAGAATGTGCGCCACGTCCACCATCTGTAACATTAAAAATACTAAAGCATCAGAACAGCGGTGGAAGAAGTATTCTGATCCTTTAATGAAGTAAACGTACTAATACCACACTGTTAAAGTACTCTGTTACAAGTAAAAGTCCTGCATTGAAAATGTAACTTAAATATGTAAGTATTATTTATAATAAAACATCAGATGTTATAAACTACATGTGTTTCGTGTGCAAAAATCTTGTTGTGTAAAGTAACTAGTAACTAAAACTGTAACAGATGAATGTAGTGGAGTAAAAAGTACAATATTTCTTTCTGAAATGTAGCAGAGTAGAAGTAGAAAGTGGCATGAAAAGAAAAGACTCAAGTAAAGTACAAGTACCTCAACATTTGTACTTAAGTACAGTACTGGAGCAAATGTACTTAGTTACATTCCACCACTTGTAAACTAATATATAATAATGAAACTCTCTGAACGGGATTAATTGACCCAACAAGTACTTTAACTTAATACTTTAACTACATTTTGCTGTTGATACTTTTTACTCTACTGCTTTTACTCTTACTGAATGTAAGACTTGTAACTTGAGACTTGAGTTTTTTTATGGAGCTGTAGTGTTTTTTTACTTAGTAATACAAGATATGTGTACTCTCCACCGCTGAGGGACACCCACTGTGCCAGGGTGGTGAGAAACTTTCAGATTCGTTTTCCAGTAAGTCTTTTCAGTGTTTGTTGTGACATTCTTGCTTGTCACATTGTCATCACATGGACATTTTCAGTTCTTGGAAGCAGTAAAGATGACAGGTGCAGCTCTGGTATGATAGTAATCTGAAAAAAAGATGAGCATAGCTCATCTCCACCAATCATTCTTGCTCTCTGCTTCATCACATCCAGATTTGACTACTAGTCTATATTCGCGATGGTTCATTTCTGTGATTGCTCCGATGCCACCGGAAATTATATCCTCATATCCCTCATTTTCGGCCGGATGTCCCTCACTTTCAGCTTTCTCTGTGTTGCCGTTCTAAACTCTGGTGGATTTGTGAGGACTATGGTTAACTGCTCCTCAGATCTCTGCAGGGTAAATCCAGACAGCTAGCTAGACTATCTGTCCAATCTGAGTTTTCTGTTGCACGACTAAAACTACTTTTGAACGTACACACGTTCCACCAAAACAAGTTCCTTCCTCAGGCTATTTTGAAGAGGCACTGTGGCTCTGTCTGGCACTTAACGCCGACCATAATGATTGTGATTGATTTAAAGAAAAGCCGATAAACCAGAGCACGTTTATGTCCCATCCCAGAAATGCTGTGTGGACTAGCCAGACCTTCCTCCGCAGCGCTGTGGAGGAAGGTCTGGCAATGCGATACTAGACTACAAGCAACTGCATTTGTCCAATGGCCTAAATAAACTCCAGTACATCCAGAACTCTACTGCTCGTCCGCTCACCCTTTCTGGCTCCAACGCTCCCTGTCCAACCCATTCTCACTCCCAACTTGTCAAATACTGACGCTTGGTCAGTGGCTCTCGGCATCAGACACAAAAATCCCCCTTCAGCATATGTACTGTATGAGACGCACCGTGCAGAGCAGCAGCTCGACCGCAGCGCTGTAAGATTACATAGTATTAAGAGCGACAACGGTAGCGGTTGGGTCAAACAACACAGGACTTTCACCCAAGAGACCGGGGTTCGTATCACTGAAACGTACATTTTGTAATCCTACCTAAACTGTCCCATTCTTGTGTCACAACCCAGAGCGTCATAAAGTGATGTCAAGAGTCCCGACCAAGTGCGTCAAATATGACGCTAAAGGAGACTTTTTGTGTCAATAACAAACATCAAAGGCACCTGACCAAGCGTCACTTTTTGACATGATGGCAGAGAGAATGTGTTGCCCTGTCCCACACAGATCCCATTCAAAGTGCTTGTCCTTACTCACAAAGCCCTCCGTAACCAGGCCCCGTCCTACCTCACCTCACCACACACCACTCACCCCGGCAAAACCCTTCGGTACAGTTCAAATAACATCTCCACATACTACCAAAGTACGACCATGACCTTCTCTGGTCAGGTCAACTGACATAGAAGAACTATTGACCCGTCATCCCAGAAGCTCTGACGTTGTTTGGAAATCACCCGCATTCTTCAGCATTCTTAAGAGCAATAGTTCCACGAACACACACACACACAGACAGACACACATACACACATTGTTAGACAAAGAAACATTGTTCTACAAATTAGTGCCTTGTAAAACATATATGATCAGATTAAATACAGGAAGCTGAAGATTCAGACCAGTACCCATCAGATGACAGTAGGCTATTTGAATGTTAGCCAAAATGAAGATCTTATTCGCTCATAAAGAATAGTTGCAATGTAGAACTTTATGTGAAGTATAATTAAAACAAAAGAGAGATTGGCAGGTTCAACGCCACTCCAGAGGACGACAGACTTAGTTTATAATGTGGGCTAGCTAAAATTGAGAACAAGGTTCATTTTTTGTTGTTTTATTGTCTTGTTTATAAGGACATGAGGGATGTCCAGTACTTTTTTACCCAAATGTCCTGTATTTATACAGATAAGGAGATGACAACAAAAATGTTTTTTTCATGGTCAACGGGAAGATAGCACAAGGGTTAAACCCATGAGGGTTGGGCACTTTGTGTGCATGACACACAAATAAAGAAGCAATCAATCATGAATGTTTGTGTTGCTGGAGCAAACTAGCAACAATAAACCTGCTAAACACTGGCATGGAATTGTCATGTTGAGCATGTGAGCATGCTGACATTAGCATTTATCTCAAAGCAACCTGTGCATAAGTGCGTTCTCGTGGATGTACTACATGCAAAAACATCGACATAATTATTCGTTTTATATTATCAATCCAGCTAATATAAAGGCAAACATGCTAAAAATATTGGATAGACGACAAGACACTATATCGGCCCAAACAGGGTTGGTTGAGTAGTTAGGTTTTGAAGATCAGAATCGATGAGCAGTGACAGTGTTAACGTTTCTAGCAGATGTCCGTGCACCGTTGCAATTTGGCCAACAGCTACTGACAGCTAAATGTGTTACAATAAATTGTTTCTTCCTCATGTGTCAGGTGATTGATTGAAGAGAAGCAGGGCACACGTAACATAATCCATCACTGATATTTAAAAAAACTCAGCTCCCAAATCAAGTATCATATTGATAATGCATCATGAGGTGTCCTGACATAATAAAATACATTTAAAATTTAGAATTTACTGGAGGGATAGCCCTTGTAGATATAGCATCTCATTTTCCACAGGGATCCTATAAACACATATACAAAATAAAAAAACACAGACAGACAGAACAGCGTTAGGTAAAAAAAGATACACTACTGTGGGGGTGTGGCCTTGACCAACTGCCATGCTTTGCTTGTTTGAAAGCCATGATGTCTCTCTCTCTCTCATGGGCGGGCCAAATTCTCTGGGCGGGCAAAGCAGAGAAAAGGGAGGTAACCTTTCCCCTTATGACATCATAAAGGGAAGATTCCAGATCGGCCCATCTGAGCTTTCATTTTCTCAAAGGCAGAGCAGGATACCCAGGGCTCGGTTTACACCTATCACCATTTCTAGCCACTGGGGGACCATAGGCAGGCTGGGGGAACTCATATTAATGTTAAAAAAAACCTCATTAAGTGAAATGTTCATGCCTAGGACCTTTAATATGAGTCATAATTGCTGCTTGTACAAACAACCTATGGGAGCGTTTCTTTCAGGGAGGACAGTCTACCTCCAGATGTCTAAAAATTGTGAGTCAGTCAGTTCAGACTGATTCTGTAATCACTTGGCTGATAATCTGTGTAGATCATCAGTCCCAACCTGAGGTATATCTGCCCTTTGCACACAGTGCATAAACTACTTAAACAGCTATTTCGTATATATTTGTCTGTTTCTGTATTTGTTTATTCTTATTAATGTTTAATATGTTTGTTTGTGTATGTACGCACCAATCACCAAGGCAAATTCCACAGAGGGTAACTACGATGGCAATAAACCTCTTTCTGATGAACAATTGCATTTCCTAAAAAAATTAATCAACACGTACAAAACGAACAACAAACATACACAGCGTTGTGTTTATTACATGATTATGACTTCAATCAGAATTTTGATTTAATTTCCCCTTTTATTGTAAATAAAAATTCCATTTAAATGACAAATATATAATTTCACCGTTACATATATTGCTCTATATTTATCTGTGAAAATACATTCCCTGAGTTTAAAACTGTCAGTGGAAATTTTCAAAGTTACACATTCATCTCATGAATGTACAGATGTAACATATTAGGATACGTGTTTTGTATTTTTAAGGCAAGTCGAGAGGAAAAGGTAATCCAAGCAAGCGCTCTGCCTTTTTATTGCCACAGTTTACAGACGCATCTCTGCTGATTGGGTATCACCTGTGACACAGCCAATAAACGAGAGACATGCCCACCAAACGAGAGAAAACGTATCTCAAAGCCCTTGCACACCATTTCACATCATTCCGAAGAAACATGTCGTTCAACACGGAAACCATAGGAACACCGTGCACACCGTTTTGAAATTGAACGTGCTTTGAGAGTCGCCAACAAAAGCTGACTATCATGCGCCAACGAGAGTTTAGTTTAGAGGATAGATAGATACTGTAGATAGATAGATAGATAGATAGGCAGATAGATAGATGGACTTTATTGATCCCAAAAATTTTGGCACCAAAACAACTAGTTAAGATTAGAAAAAAGATTGTGGTTTGGGTTAAAAGACCGGTCCCCTAAAGTAGTACTGTCAGCACACAAATACCCGTTTTCTGGGTGAAATTCTTGTTTTCCCCTTAAACTTTTACAAGACATGAACTCCGCTCCCTGGCTTTAAAGCCCTGTGTTTTAGGACCCAAACATTCAACACGACCTCCTCCTTACATGGATCGTCTCTTCTCTTATAAAGTGGCAGTCAATGTGGTGCTTACAGTAATAAATATGTGGAATATATACCAATTACAGTGGATTACTTTTCATAGAATGTACAAATGGTTCATGAGGACAGAGTTAACAATTGTTTAGATGAGGACTGTTTAAAACAGAGGTTAAACATGTCTACACAGGACAAATAGAATAAAATGGTAATACAGCTATAAATTGAACTCTTCAATTACATAAGTAAATAGACCTGTATTTTATTTGGTTGAAATGACAATGATAATTGAGTCCTTAACAAGCCAAATAAAAAAATCCTAAATTTGCACATCAAGTATTATTGTATCAACTGTTACTATTTCTGTACTTGCTTAACCAGAGACTGTCATCACCTGAAGTTAAATGCTGGGAAACATTCTGCAAGAAGTTAACAGAACAGTAGCATCAAAAAAAATCCTGCTAAACCAGACGGATTGATTTTGTAATTTCGACATTAGAAATATTTTTTACTTCTGGAGAGTACAGTCTAAAACTGGTTAAGCGAACAGTGAGCAGCAGGTGAGGGATGGGGCAGGGGGGGGTTGTATGGTGTAATGCATTAACAATGTACTTTATTTGTTTGTGGCTTGTGCTTTTATTTGGAAGTAGACAGTATAGAGGGACCAGAAACTTTGTCCAAACACTTTTATCAACCTCAGAAGCATAACTCTTTAAAGGATAGGTTCTCAATGAAACTGAAAACTGAAAACTTCCACGGACCCCTGGCAGAGTGCCACGGACCAGGTTTGAGAATCACTGCATCTGGGCATGACTATTGTTTTAAGAATCTGAACTTATCCTTTACCAAAATATAACTTAAAACATACATGCTGTTTAAAACAGCACGTTATTAAATGAGTTGGGTTTTAGTTCTCCCAGCTGGAACCTAAGAGAGATTTTTGGTCGTCTGCTTTTCTCTTCCTCATGAAGTAATAAAGCAGCACAGCCATCAACACCAGTGCTACTGAGAAGACGCAGCCAAAGACCACGCTGCTGATGTTGGTGCTGAGGATCTGCTTGATTCCCCAACCTCCTCCTCCGCTGGAGACTGTAGGAGCGAAGTCCCGACGTCCTACGCTTGATTTGGTGTCTGGAGAAACTGGTGGATGGTTCACTGAAAAACAACAGTACATTTGTTTTTTAATACATTTCTTCATATTCTTCATGTATTGTGCTTTGCAAGCTTCACCTCCTGACCAGAGCCGGATTAAATGGAAAGGTTACACTAGGCATATTGCATTTTCGGGCCCCCTCCAAATGGATACTTTGTTATTTGGTGAATGACAAGATTACGTTTAACTGCCACATGATTATTATGCTAATTTATTCATTAAGGTATTTCAATCCACCTAAATAAGGCTTATTTGAAGGGCCTAGGGTTGGGTATCGTTTGGGTTTTTTCCAATACCGGTGCTAAAACAATACTTTTAAAACGGTGCCGGTGTCTAAACGGTGCCTGAACCGATACTTTAAAAAAAAATAGGGTAATAGGGAATAGGGTATTTTACCATAACTTTGAATGCACCACGAGGCTTACTAGTTTCAAGTGAACGCACCATCTGTGTTGTTTTTCCGACAAAGGCAGCTGCACACTGCTTAACGTCCCGCTGTTGGAATCCTCTACAGTGAAATACAGTCACACTTTACACCGTTTAGCTGTCAGCATTTTAACCGTAGTTTAATCCAGCTGCTAGCTAACGGTAGGCTAACGCTACCTGCTGCCAAGTGAAGTGTTAACTAGCGTCACGTGCAGCGATGCTTCTGTTGCCTCTAATGTCTGTTTCAGAGCATCAGAGAGCAGCGCAAAAGGCATTTAATTGGCACTGAAATGAGGCACCGAAATCTGCGTTGCGATTCAGTCCGGTAGATACCGGTCGTTTAGGCACCGGTGCCGTATTAGCACCGGGTTTCGGTACCCAACCCTAGAAGGGCCTGAGGGAAACTTGTGTGAAACCCCTCTTTGTCGTTTTCTTTCTTATTTTTCATTTGTCTTTTTTTCCACTTTGCTGCAGCCAAAAGAATCCCAAAAAAGTGGTAGTTGGTGTAACCGAAATACATTTTCCTGCAATTGGAGTACTTAACTGTACTTTTAAGTTTTGTTATGTGTTGGATTGGAAATTGATATTTTAAAAATATTTTTAAAACTATAACAAACAATTTTTTTGACTTATAAGTTATAAGTAATTGAATAGGTACGTAGGTAGTAGAGCGGCAAAGATTAATTGATTAATTCGATAAATTAATTTAAACTATTTTGATTAGCGATTAATTGGTTTGAGTCATATTTTAAGAATAAAAGTAAAAATTCTCAGATTCCAGCTTCTTAAGGAAACTCTTCTCTCTTTGGGAAACACTAATCCACAATTTCACCATTTTCTGATATTTTATAGACCCAACAACTAATCCATTGATCGAGAAAATAATCAACAATTAAAATAATTGTAAGTTGCAGCTCTAGTAGGTAGGGCACATATTAACCTTCAGCAGCTGTGTCACTCTTTTTCATCAGACTGTTGTTATCTTCCATGAATGCATTGGGAACTTCCTGCCCGACAAACTGAAACGGACCCTGGGTTATGGAGTGGCTGACTGTCTCCTTGTGCAGCGATCGCTTGCGTCTGCGGACTGGCTGCGCCACACAACCCTGGGCACATCTGGAAAAGGCATTCCCAGACTCGCACAGGATGACGGAGCAGGTGATGTACACCTGGGAGGTGGAAGGTAAGAGGTTTTAGTGCAAAAAGGAAACTAAGTGGTTGAGTTTTACAGTCTATAACATAGACTGTAAAAATAGTGGACATAGCATCCTTGATGTCACCCATTGGTTTGTAGACTGCCGTTTTGAAGTCTCGATTTTGGCAACATGGCTGTGGCCATCTTGGTTTTGTGAAACCGAAAGTGGCAATTTTTGACGAGAGGGTAGCGCTTGGGAGGCAAAGCCATTATTTCTTATGGTTGCAATGTTGCTGAAGCTAAACTCTAAAGAGGGAAAGTTGCCAATTTTCAACCCTTCTGAGCCCAGTCATCCAACAGAGATTTAAACGCAGACCTCCAGGTACTGCCGCCATTCTTCTGCATGTATGGCAGTACAGATAATCGGCAAACTTTGCCCTAAGTTGACAGCTAATGCTAGCACTAGCTAGCTAGCTTGGTTGGCAGAAACGTTGAACAACACATTTTTAGGTGACCAAAATGCTCCAATTAACTTTGATGAAGTGAAAACACACAGTGAGAGGTTCAAAGTTTAAGATGAAAACACGAACAACACGCAAAAACAAGTTCAGGTCTATTTTAATGTTCCAAGCGCCATCGTTAGCATTGCTAAGCCTCTGTCCTAATTGACAGGTTGGAGTGTAGTTACGCCCCTAAAAAAAACAAATGGGACCATAATTTACTAAATGAACATCATGCTGTGTCGAAGAAGACTTGAAACTAGCGTTTGAGTCCATAATCTCATTATGAAAATATTTACTGAAGTAATAAATCAAGTGAGAAGTAGGCTCATTTTCTAATAGACTTCTACAGAAACGGACTTCTTTTTGGAGCCAGTGGAGTCGCCCCCTGCTGGAAGTTAAAGAGAACGCAGCTTTAAGGAGCTTCAGCATTGGCTTCACTTTTCAGACAGGGAAGCTTTTGTCCATTATTTTTACAGACTATGCTCAAACCACAGCCTAGCCAACTGTGTGAATATTATTTTGGTATACATTTGGCATGATTTAGTATTAATTAATCTTACCTCGTTATAGTTTCCAGAAAATTTGAAGGCTTGAACCTCAAAGTTGAATGCAGTCAGGTTTGATGGGTGGACTTTAAGAGTCTCATCCCGTAGACACCTGTAAGAAAAGAAAATGGTAGCACGTTACATACAGTATACATACATACGCATTCTCATGAACGGGTTCGTATGATATCGTAGGAAAACTACGGAGCCCCCCTGGTGTCAGCTGATAAAAAAAACTAAACCGAGAGCACGGATTCATAATCCGTGTTTTATAAATGTAAGCAAAATTAGAAAGATATTCACAGATTCGAACTTCTGGGATAATTCTCTATAGCGAAATGTTATTAAAACACAAACTACGCATCTTTCCTAACATAGTGAGGCTAACAACGAGCTACAAACTCATTTTCATCAACACGAGCCGTCCTCCGACCTGGAGGAATAACATGATTGGTCTCTCTGAGCAGCCGGAGGTGAGACGGCAGCCGGAAGTAAGACGGCAGTCAGTCAGACCGGACGTGTTCAGGGACCATCTACAAACTACAACACCGACACTATAATATCTATTCATTTCATGTTTAGATAAGGAAGTGTCTCTAAACTTATCTCAATTATAACTTGTCTCCTTGTAGTTGTACTACAGCACTTACTTTTAAAAAATAAGTTTGGAGGCACTCACCCGTTCTTGATGAGGTCATAGGAGACGGTGTTGTTAGGGTTGTCATCAGGAGTGGCTTTGCATGATTCGACAAACAACGACACATTTGGTAGATCCGATTCAGCCTGAATGCCCAGATAAATCTCTTCTAACAAATTGACCTCCACTGGATAGGCGATGGCCGGCACTTTGCTTGTAAAGTTGCTATTGGTGTATACGTCAAAAGTATAGCCAAAGCTGCCGAAGCTGGACTCAGTGAAAATGTAGTCAGACTTTTGGAGATTGTAGTAACTGGAGATGCTGATGGTTTTGGGAAACTTGCAAGAGATTTCAATCTTAACTGTCCTCCTTCGGACTATTATCTCGTTGGCCAGCTCGAAGGAGTTGATCTCATTCACAAAAACGAGAAAGTCGCCTCCGTCCTGAATTTAAGACAAATAAAAGGTGTTATACCCATTAGTGGCTGAGAGGAAAAAGAACAGGAATTTGGAGTTCACACAATGCAGAATCCCCTTTTCAATGTGTTTTACAGCTCGCCCTCATCTAGGGCTGGGTACCGAACATTGATACTTTTATGCACCGACTGAACGGCCTCCATAGTATAACATAGGGAAACGTATTTGGAGGCACAATGAGTGAATTTGTCTTTATTTTAAACAAGTTGCTAATGTTAAAAATAAAAACAAAACAACTTGGTGAGGTTTAGTAAAAGATTATGGTTTGGGTGAAAATAAGTATGTTTGTTACGTAATTCAAGTTACTTATGTAAATTAAGTATGTTAGGTTAAACAAGTCATGTTGACTTTTGGTTTCACAAAGGGCACCAACGGGGGTTTCCTGGGTGAAAGTTCTGTTTTTTTGACCCACCCCTTCACTGTGGACTTTGATTAGAAACTTATTTGTGATTCACAAAAAAACAAGCAGAATCCAGGACAAAAAACAAATGCAGTTTCATTGTATGGGAACGTAATTTTTAGGGAGACAGGGCAGTCCTGTAAAATGTAGTGTAAATGTTTTTCCACACCTCAAGTTTTGTGCCACAGGTGCTGAATGACATGCTGCCTAAGATGTGCGTGCCGTTGGAGGTGAGAGAGCACGACGAGTCTCTCAGCTGGAGGAAGTTCACGTCGATGCCAGGCATGGAAGCTTTCTCCAGGGCCACCGTCATCTTGTTGGGTGAGCATGTGACACTGGCCTTGCCTGTAAATACAACCTTAAACTTAACTTTTTCATCAATTTAGCTTTACTCTGCAACTCCTACAGACTGTAAACGTGGCTTCCAGTTCTGAAGTCTTTACACTGGCTTCCTGTCTCTCAAAGAATTTTAAAATACAACTGTTGGTTTACAAAGCACTGAATGGTTTAGGGCCAAAATACATTTCAGATCTGCTGCTACATTTTGAACCAGGTGGTCTAGGTCAGGTCTGCTTTCTGTCCCCAGAGTCAAAACTTTGAGGAGTAAGTAATATGTATATTAGATACATTTAGAGGATAGCATACTGATTGCAATGTGGTCTGTGTGTGTGTGTGTGTGTGTGTGTGTGTGTGTGTGTGTGTGTGTGTGTGTGTGTGTTCTTGTTTAACTATATTCATGGGGTCCAAAAACCGGGAATACAGTATACTTGTGGGGTCCGGACAGCTTTGTGGGGCCAAAATACTGGACCCCACAAGGTTAAAGGTCTGTTTGAGGGTTAAGATTTGGTTTTAGGATTAGGGTTAGAATTAGGTTATGGTTAGGGTGAGGGTAAGGGTTAAGGTTAGGCATTTAGTTTTGATGGTTAAGGTTAGGGTAAGGGGCTAGGGAATGCATTATGTCAATGACGGGTCCCCACAAAGATAGAGAAACGCACTATGTGTGTGTGTGTGTGTGTGTGTGTGTGTGTGTGTGTGTGTGTGTGTGTGTGTGTGTGTGTGTGTGTGTGTGTGTGTGTGTGTGTGTGTGTGTGTGTGTCCGAAAAACTGAAAGTTTGAATGCTAGGGCTGCTCTCGCCTGCAAATATTCAAATTCAGATTCAGAAAACTTTGTTGAAGAAAATCTCAAATCAGAAAATCATCTTAGACCTGTTTTGCGCTATATTGCGTATTACGCTCAACATACAAAGCAAAACAAACTCTGTGGCATGAAAAGAAAAGACTCAAGAAACGTATAAGCACCTCAAATGTGTACTTTGGTACAGTAGCCTACTTGAGTAAATGTTCTTAGTTACATTCCACCACTGATAACAATGATGATGAATGGTGATCAACAAACCTTGAATGAGAGCTGCTTGGGTTACCATGAGAACAACACACCTCATGTCTGATTGGCTGAATGACAAAACAAAGAAAATAGGTTTCAGCGCAAATTGCAAAAAGAAGAAAAAGAACAACAGATATACTTTGTTTAAATATTTAGATTTAAGGGGAGACACTACAGGTGAATAGGGAAAACATTGTAACTAATATATATCACCATTAAAACTCCCCTGTTGATTACTTACATTAGGACAATATTTTTTTGTATACAAAGTTTTCTGAAATTGTAATGTTTAAATAACCAAATGAGGCTTATTAAATATGTGCTAATGTGTGAACATTTCCAGAACAGAAATGTGAACATTGGATGAAGCCAGATTCAAAGTTCTGTAAAAGGTTTTTATAGAGGGGATTTTAGACATCTCTTTTTATCATATATTATATTTATATATGTTGTATGAATCAGGCTGTGAATGATATCTGAACAAAGCCCTGTAGAAAAACCTTCAGTTGATTAATGACATTAAAGGAACACGCCGACTTATTGGGACTTTAGCTTATTCATAGTTCCCAGTTTGTATCCGGTTAGAAGATGGCTGTGTCTCAAGTGACGTTGATATTTGTACACGCTGTGACTATACAAATCACAACATTTAAATTATGTGAATAGGAAAATTTTGGCGTTATTTTGTCACTTATTGGGAGCAGTTGGATAGATGGAGCCGGTTACCTCCAGGATCTGTGCTAAGCTAGGCTAGTGGGTGAGTCAGACAGAGTTACGACACACAGGGAGATGAGAAGGGTATGTATGGACTTCTCTAACTCTGGGGGATACGGGGAATAAGCTAAAGTCCCAATAAGTCGGCGTGTTTCTTTAAGACAATTATTTGTTGTATTAAAAGTTGGCTGAATGTTTTGTTTTTGTTTGTTTGAATATGCAAATTAGGCATTATCTAATGCTAACTTTTGGTGAATTTAGGAGACAAAGTGTAGTAAAAGAAATGTTTTCTTTACACTAGTCTTATAGTAGACATGTTAGGGAGGCAAAATAAAATAAATGCCTCGGCATGTAGCGTCTCCCTTTAATGGAGACAACATTTTTACTAGAAGTTACAGAAACCTAGCCTAGAAATAGACGCACCCTAGCGGCAGCAAATGTAATTTGCAGCCACGGGGTCTAGCAACTCTCTGTTGGCTTGCAAGCTGGAAAAAACTAACTCTGGCCGGGCCAATCACATCGTGTATAGAGTCGGTGGGCGGGGTTATGGTTGCCGCTGCTGGGAACAGCGGTCTCTAGAATCGGCTTTGGCCACGACTCTGGAAGACTTGGAGTTAAGCTTTTCTTTGGGAAAAGAACAAAGAACGGCACTGAAGTCATTCTTAAAAAAGGAAGATGTGTTCGGAGTTCTGCCGACCGGATACCGCAAAAGTTGAATCTATCAACTAGCTCTGCTACCTTCTTCGTTGCTCTGGTTGGTCGTAGCGCTATCCTATTGCGTGCAGAGGGAATTTGAAAGACAACTGTTTATCCCGCCCCTCGGATTGAGCCCTGCCAATTGTGATTTCCCAGACTCAACATCTTGATGGGTCTGGCTTGTCAGGATAACAGAAACCAGAAACATATAATCTCCTGAACAATAGAGGCTTATTTCTTTGTTAGTCCTTGCCGGGTTAGTCTAGCTCCATATTCAAAGAAACACTAGATATCCGCTCTGCTAACACGGAACAAAGCAGTAAGCAGGAAATTAGAACACACATTTCCAGTAGATACGATCACCTTTGATTTGTCTCTGCAGTGAAGCACACCGGGACAGATCTGTACAGGTCGCTGTGCTGTGGCGTCCAGCTCAGAGTCACTTCGGCTTTTCCAAACTTATCGTCTTTGAACACTTTGCTCATGTTCTGGGGGCCACTCACCTGGAAGTCGTTTATGCTTCAGGAAAACAGAAACACGTGTGAATTAATCAGAATCAGAAAGCCTTTATTGTCATTGCATAGGAAAACAACGCAATTAGTTGTACACTCAGGTGATGCATTCCAACATAAAAACATAAAAACACAAGACAAAGGACATTAGGTGGGATAGAAATGCAATAAGTAAATCATTAAATGAATATAAAAGTATTTTAAAGTGCAGCAAGTGCTTAGTGGATCGCTGAATGGCAGTAATTACTTGATTTTGTTTTGTTTATTTAGTGTGTCTCTTGAGTCAGGAGGTCTGAGTTTGGGCAGCTCTGTAGCGTCTGCCAGATGGTAGTCTATATCCACAACGTTTCATTTCCGGGATTGCTTCATTGCCGCTGGAAATTCCGCCTGATGTCCCTCATTTCGGCCGGATGTCCGTTACCTTCCTCTTTCTTTGTGTTGGCGTTCTAACCTCCGGTGGATTTGTGAGGACTATGGTTAACTGGTCCTCAGATCTCTGCAGGGTAAATCCAGACAGCTAGCTAGACTATCTGTCCAATCGGAGTTTTCTGTTGCACGACTAAAACTACTTTTGAACGTACACACGTTCCACCAAAACAAGTTCCTTCCCGAGGCTATTTAGCATTAGGCTAGCATAATTAGCATTAGACGATTGTGATTGGTTTAAAGAAATGCCAATAAACCAGAGCACGTTTTTCTCCCATCCGGGAATGCTGTGTGGACTAGCCAGACGTTGTTGATGTTTTTTGCTCTGCTGATGTAGCGTGAAGTGGCAAGTTCACCCAGGGGTGGGGGAATCATTCTTATTTGGCACAGAGTGTATTTTTATCTGCTTTTTAGGCAACCAGAATTTATTACAGGCTCGTTCTTTAGCCAAGATGGTGGCATGGTTAACACATTTTTGAAATAAATACCTGGCATGGTGTGCCTGTGCTTGGGCATAAAGCTGGAATGTCTGACCCACAGTGGCGTGAAGAACATCCCCATGGGAAGGAGTCCTGGACAAGAACACGGGCTGCACGTGACCAGCCTCACAGTTTGGTATTGGAGGAAGGACTGAAACACAGACAAAAGAGGTCATCAAGAAAAGAAAATTTCTTTACTGACATTTTTGTATAGCATACATTTGGACACTCATAACACTTAAGACACTTAAGCACTCATTCTTTGAAAAGTACACAACAGGTGTCAAAGGATGAAAATCTCATTCTGAAGGAAAGCATTTCATTTTCACGTTATTAGACCATTCTGTGAGACAGTAAAGGCAAGATGATCTGCAGCTTAAAGGCTCTGACACACCAATCCGAAGGCTGAGTCGGACTGACTGCCTCCCCGAGTTGGTCAAAAAAGTGCCTCGGAACTCACCGAAGCGACGCCGACTTGAGCGTACGTTCTGCGCATGTGCAAGATGTAATACGTCTCCATAACAGCAGGTGGCGCTAATCTGTATTGTCGCCCAAAAAATGAAAACCGGCAGCTGATTAGACGAACGGGTCATGTGGGTCGGACTTCTTCCCAACTATAAACGAGGCTCGTTCGGAATATGATCTCGTATTTTACAAAAATAGTTCACTGAAACGTGTTTCATTTTAACATTTTAAGCGAGAAATAGGCCGTGCAGTTGCTGAATCTGTCTTCATTTCAGATCGACAAAGGTCAGTTTAAAAGATTTTTGTCAGATTTCGTCACGCTCATCCCGCTCGTTATTTCCGGTAATTGGGCATTGAGTCCGACTGCCCACTGGCCGACGGCTCCTCCGACTGACGACGGCACGGAACACGATAATCGGGTTGGTGTGTCAGCGCTTTAAGGCTAAAGCATCACTTAAACCCAACAAACATCCAATACACATCATTTTTAATCTCAGTCTATTGATCCAAAGTGCAGCAAATCAAATAAATAAACAGCTATTGAATTTAAATAGTTTCTACTGGATGATACCTGACAGGTCATATGGTGAAAATAAATTACAAATATACTTTACTTGGGCAAAAGAGTAAAGGTAATCCAGCTCACTGTCTGAAGGTAAACACTTGTCATGGTGGACATAAGATATATTATTTTCTAACCCTCCCTACCTCCCTTTTGACAAACTTTGCACCCTGATTTTGGACATTTAATGTTCCTGGGCTTTGAGAAGACTCGCTCTAACGCCCTCTGGGCTCGACCCAGTGATGGAGACCCTGCAGCGTGTTAAGTTGCAAGGTGCATTTGGAGCATACTGTCAGTACTCATGTTTTCGATAAGAAGATTAACATTATGTAGTTAGTTAACGTTTAGGGCAATGAGAGGAAGCCAAACTCCGTTCATCCAACACTGCAAAGACACAAACACCAGCTCAATTTAATGTGAGCTCACGTAATTTAACAAGATATAAGATTACTATCGTTATACAGTCCTTCCAGAAAAATGCTGAGTTTTTTTGTGATTGTTGTGGGCAAAAATCCTTGATTATGCGACACGTTTTCTTAAAAAATGCGATGGAATATGCGGGATATTTATGCAATTTTATGCGATGAAATTGCGGGAACTTGCAAAAATTGCGGGAACAATTGCGGGAACTTGCAAAAACTGCGGTTTCATCGTGGCTTCATCGCGGGGTTTGCAGCTTTACGAGGATGTTCACGTCGCGTAATTACATCACTTCATAATGTTCCCATGGCAACAAGGGAAAATGGCTGCTTTCTGCTAAGATATATGTGACTTTTTTGCAACAAAAATGCAATGAAATCATGCAAGCCCCGCATATTTTGCACAGAAATCGGCAATTTATGCGGCGAAAGTGTGCCGTATTTGAAAAAATGCGGCCCCCGCATAAATATGCGGACTTTGGCTGATTATGCATTGAATTATGTGATCGCATAATCACGTTTTTCTGGAGGTACTGGTTATACATTGTTTATCATGACAAGCTGGAGAGGAGACTGTCAGCTGACGTCGTTAGCTAACACGTAACTTACGTTAACTTAGCTAACATTAGTAAATTATCACGTTAAACGTACAATATGTAATTTTCTACTGCTAGGGGTCTCTCAATCAAAACAATGGATGTAAACACTGACTTTTGATGACGTTGTGTAGTGGCATTATGGGAGTTGTAGTTTAATACAATTGCCGATTAAAATAGATCTGTTCATGGATAGGTTTATCCATTACAGTTTTATCCTTGTTACGTTTAGTAACGTCTATTCATGTCATTATGATAATCTGTAGTTTTCCCCCACATAATAATAACGTTTTCTTGATTCGATTTGTATTGGTAGCTAATGTTAGCTAGCTAGTTGACCAGTTAGCGACTAAGCAAGCTAACATTAGCCAGCAGCTAACAATATCACAATATATTTCACCTCAGTGTCCCTTTTTGGATGTTTTCAGCACCGGGGGGAAAAGGGTTTGTTGTAATGATACTCAACACCTCTGAGAGACTTAGCTACTTCGCCTGACCAGCCGAGGATACACTGAGAGACTTACTTCACGGCTGGGGCTGGCTGCCGAGTATCTTTGGGGCCACGGCAACTTTACCTTGATCAAAACAATTATACTTAAAATAACTTCTTGAACAATGTTGTAACCTTATAAAGTTCCCCACCGAGCATTAGCATGAACTAACGCTAACGTTACTTGTCAACGTAGCACATTACGTTAAGCTGGATTAATCGATATTGAAATGTATCAATAAATAAGATTGAAATGTATCAATAAATAACATTGAAATGTATCAATAAATAAGATCTCTGCTGTATTACTGTGTTGTAAGTGGTACGTATTCAATGACAAAATGATGCTGTGTGGCAGAAAGCAAGCTGTATAACAGTTACTGAGTGTTCTTTCTGTGAGATTGTATGATTTACAATTACTCTGAACGTATCATCTGAAACGGACCGTGTCATTAAAATAAAATAACAGATTTCACTAAGTTTGAACGTTGTTGGAAACAATTAGGATAGTGTAAGTACACAACTCAACAAAATATATAACATAGGTATAGTCATTTGTAGACATTTTAATGCAGAAATGTTACATATTGTACCTTTAATTATCAATGATAACTTCTTCAATAATGCTATCCGTTTGCTGACTCACATTGATAATGATAAAAGTGTGTCTTGACAAGTCTGATCTCCGGTTACATGACTGGCCACCAAATCAGGTTTTCTTGGTCAGACAAGCCGTGCAATTGTGTCACTCTAATGTGCATGTACTGTATGTACTCACTCTCCATGGAGAACTGCAGCTTCACTTTGCAGAGAGGCGGCGAGTTTATGTCAGAGGCCTTCCGAAATGCTGATGTTCCATCTGCATAGGTCAACGTGATGTCTTTCCTGGAAGAGTCCTCCAGCATCAGCTCAAACACGTGGACACCGATGCCAACTTGACCCGTGGTTTTCAGCGTGCACGTAGTCTGGGAGGACACAGAATGTTAAATGAAGATGTTTAAAATGCTTTTGTCTCTTTGGATATTGAATCTATGTAGAAAAGAACCCGTGACAACTCATATTTTAACTGTTTAAAAGCATTGACAAAAATCTGCACGAGTAAGAAAAAGTACTTCTTGAACTACATTAAAAAAATAAAGGTTATAATACTGCAAATATGTCCCCAGGACAAATACTATAATGTCAACATCCAAAAAGAAAGCTAATCGATGCATTGTCATGAACAGGTTTGTATCATATGGTACAAAAAGTTATGCACAACTATTTGTATAATGTCCTACAAAATTACGGGTCTCGTGTAGAGATTTTACGATACCGATACCAGTATCGGAAAAGCCTCGGATATCGCCTAAAACTCTGGTATCAGAAGTACTGGAGTTTATGCACCAGTCCGATACCACGTAATGTAGCTCTGAAGAAAATCTACTTCAAAGTAGTTTATTTATGTTCTTTTTCTGTTATGACTCACTGTCAAACTGGAGAATAAAAGAAAGTTCTACAGCATTCATTGTTTGTTCGTTCATGTTTCACCAAAAGTTTAACCTGATGAAATAAAGATAGAAATCATGTCAAATCCATACAGGGATAGTAGTATACAGCTGTTAAAACATAATAAAATATGACACACTGGTATCGGATCGATTCTCTGTATTGGAAGAAGCAAAAAATTATGTCGGACCATCTCTAGACTCGGGTCATGTGACAACAGTCCCATGACGTATAAGTTTAGTGGTCTTTACTGTTAAATTTAAATGAGAAAAAGTGACTGTGAGCCGGGTACAGTGTTGTCGCTAGAAGTTGACAGTTAAGTTTAGGCACCAAAATGATTAGTTAAGTTTAGGAAAAAAAGATTGTGGTTTGGATTAAAGCACTCCCGGAAGATTGAACACGCGTTTCCTGGGAGAAAGTATTAACATTTTTACAATTAACAAGATTTTGCGTAACTTCTGTCTGTAGCTGTATCCCTTAGCCACAACCCAGGTACAGGGCACCGCAAGGTTGGGTTTTTTTCAGCGGCCATTACAATTGAGTTTAGCAGACAGAAAGTGACCATCATGCGGCGACAACAGTTACGTTTAGGCATCAAAATGACTAGTTAAGATTAGAAAAAAGATTGTGGTTTCAGTTAAAACCAGTATTTACTACCAGGACACACACGCGCGTTTCCGTAACTTTTCCTGGGTGAACACAAGTACAAACTCCGCTCGCCTGTTTTTCTGTGGGGCATAGAGCAATAAATACGTGGACTACATACTAATTACAGTACATTACATACTATATGTACAAATGGTGCCTGTACTTAAATGAGATGAGAACGAAGAAACATAATATCAGTGTTTTCACTGCTTAGCCTGGCTCATCATTATAGCTGCTGTTAGCGCTCGGTCACAATGTGAATGGATTACCTCATCCATAGTGAAGTTTGCAGGAGCTGTAGACTTTGTAGCAAAGCGGCACCTCACATGATCTCCGTCTGCATCGTATGCCAGAAGAGGAAGCCCTGAAAAGCAGTTCTGAGGCGATCTGCAGAAAAACACAATTTATTTAAGTAGATTTGGAAATAATTTGGACCATTTGGCGTCGTAGCTTGTTTTTGTTTTTCCTTTGGCAAGCGTGAGATTTACAGAAGGAGAATCACAAATACTGTACTATATATTTCTCACACTGTTTTGTGTCTGGATTGTGTGCCAGAAGAGGAAAAAAACCCTAAAAAGCAGCTCAGAGGCGACTTGCATGAAAACAAAACTTGGATGAAATATACACTAAACACAATCATACACATGACGATAACTTAACAAACTATTTTCAGGTGCAATGTTGTGTGTTTTTTATAAAACATGGCAGTTTCCATTGAAGTAGTTTTGTAAAGATTTTGACCACTTGCAACAGCGAGATTTACAGAAGGAGAATCAAAAATGTTCTACATAGTTCTCACACTGTGGTTTCATCTAAACTGGGTTGAAAAAACGATCAAATCAGGCCAGTCAAACGACATATCAGGACAACATTCACAACAACACAGCCAAATGGCAGGGAGCGCAGACAAATGTTTTGTAACATGTTCAGTTGATACATACAAGGCACATGTGACATACTTTTGGCACAAATGGAGCCCCATATAAACCCACTTTGAAAAGAAAAGGTTTGTACCGTAGACGAGACACTGTTGTTGTTACGGGACAGCCGTTGAGGGCGTGTGAGTCTGATCGACGTCCCAGGTCCAACTCTGCTTGAGCCGTCCAGTTTGTTTTTCCGTCGACATTAGACGCCCAGCAGCAGCCCGAGTCCCTGAAAAGAAGAAGGAGGAGTGGGTTATCACTCATGAATACATGGATGCTATCTGATAAAGATGAAGAACCACACAGTTTCAAGAACAGTTTCATCATCATGGGGTCACAGAGGGTCTGGGGGTCCTCCGCCAGAAAAATGTTTTCCATTTGAATTCCATTTCCTGTATTTATACATACATTTACGGACTATGGTGATATAAAATCCAGGCAATAATTAAGTTGATCATAATCATAAATACTGCCAGAAGAAATAGTACTAAACTATGTTTAAAAAACTATTTGAGAGTGGGGGGACACAAACAGAATGTTGAAAAGAGGGGGGGACATGTGCATATCCCCGGTGGAAATTACACCTTAAAACAGTGTTAAGGCTCTGACACACCAACCCGATTATCGGCCGTCAGTGACTCGAGTCTGTTCGGTGTGTTCCGTGCTGTCGTCATTTGGAGGAGCCGTCGGCCTTCATTTGGGCTGATTTGACTTGTTGAATCGGAAGGCGGGCAGTCGAACTCAATGACCAATCTGATTGGTGGAGTGCTAACCCGGAAATGATTAGCAGGATGAGCCT
>CM042315.1:3585248-3612748 GCA_023566125.1 Zingel zingel
AACAGCAGGACGACTACACCTGTCTCCATGGCGTCTTGCAGAATCTGTCCGTGCAGAAGCTTGTTCAGTCAGTTTCAATCTCAGAGATGTGAGAGGCGGGTCCCTTGGAATTCACCTAACAGGACTAACCAGATCTGAACTGAAACAATTTATGATGCTTTTAAAAAAGAGGGACCCATTGTTGAGAATTGTAAGTATTCAACAATTGAATATAAAGCATTTGTGTCCATGAACTTCCATCCACTGGTTTGGGTTCCAGTTACCAGGTCAAGAGGCAGAGGGCCTAAAAATTACTTAAAACCTTTTCAGCACTTTGTTCACCATTTATTTTTTCAATGGACGAAGTAATAATAATAATAATAATAATACGTTTATTCTTCGGTCCTCTAGCCAGAACCTGCTTGTAGACTCGTTATAAGACCCGAGGGGACCTGTCTTTTCAGTCTGTTGCTCCCAGACTGTGGAACGCCCTGCCCCTGTCCATGCGTCTGGCAGACTCTGTTGTCTCTTTCAAAAAGGATCTGAAAACATGTTTATTTAGGAAAGCCTTGATGGGTTTTCACTAGTGTCACTTCAATTTTACATATATATACACATTTTATATTGTTTGTTTTACCTATTCTTTTGTACAGCGCTTTGTGATTTTATCTGTGAAAAGCGCTTTATAAATACATTTTACTTACTTACTTACTTTATTTGATATAGCACCTTTTACAGACAAAGTCACAAAGTGCTTCACATGATAAACATTTGTAAAAATATAGTAAAGAAAATAAGCAAGGAAAAAATAATTGAAAGACCAATGAAAATTATTTAAAAGAGTAAAACCTAAAACCAAAAGTTACAAACATGAGTCAAAAGCGAATTTAAACAAGTGTGTCTTTAGCTGCTTTTTAAAAGCTTTAACAGAGACTGCAGAACATAAGACAATAGGAAGGGAGTTCCACAGGTTTGGAGACACCGCTTCAAAGGAACGGTCACCTTAAGTTGATGTTAATGATGATGATGATGTTAATGATGATGATGATGATGATGATGATAATGATGATGAGCTCATGATGGTCAACCCCAAGAGAGTTAATCCCTCGACTCGGACAAGCTTTAGAGTCACAGTCGGTCTAAAGTCAGATCAGCTTTCAGCCTATTTTTATTTTTGTTTGAGTGATCGGATATCGATTAATAAAGCCCAAAAAATTGTCTTTTCAACATAAAAATGGTTTGACCCTCCTGTTGTCCTCGGGTCAAATTTGACCCGTTTTTAAAAGTTTCTACATCAGAAATTTGGGATTCTTTCTTCCAAATTGTTCAAAAATTACACGGATGGTTCCATACAACGCTCCTTGAGAGTTAAGTAAAGGATCAATTCACTACTTTATTGAATTTTGGGTTTCAAAACAGTATCCTGAAACTAAGCTTTGACAATATATAATTTCATATAAATGAGGTTTCATGACCATGAATTCGAAAAAGAATTAGTGTAAAGCTAGTGGTAAAACATTGGTGTGAAAATGTTGAAAAAAAGCATCAAAAAGTGATAAAAAGGCATCAAAAAAGCATCAAAAAAGTGTTCAATTTCAGTTTTGACCGGGAGGACAACACAAGGGTTAAACAAACTTGTTGGGGGGTCAAACATTAACCTGGTGCATTATTAAAAAAAATAATTGCAGGGTTGCTTCTTGTTTGTACAATTTATAGTAACTTTTTTATAGTAACTTTTAAAGTTACTTACATTGCAACTGAAATTTCCCTGACCAATATAAAATTGCAAATGTAATTGATTCGAGACCTTGTGAATCGAAATCGAATCGATTTGGGAAATCATGGACGATACCCAGTCCTATACCTAACATCATGTTTTCTTCTGCACTTTATCTCCCTTTATTGCTTATTTAGAGTATGGGATGTCTGGTACCACTGCACTTCTGAGGGAAATAGTCTGAAGGGTTTGATCTCACAATGAAGTTGTTCTTTATACTACCAAGTGTTGCTAGAGTTTTGAACTCTATCTAAATATATATCCTTATTCAATGTATTCCGTAACAAAAAAAATGTAAGAGGTGAGAAATGCTTGGTAATGAAGTGCAAACAACTTCAGTTGTTAATATTATATTTTCACATAAGGACAAAGAATAACCCGAGAAGGTTTGATAAAATATGGAGAGGGTGATTTTCCAGATGAAGGTAGTGAGGCTCCTTTTTTCAATCAAACAGACTTTAAATGTGTCATTTTAAAGAGTTCATCACTAAAGCCAAACCGTTTTCATAGCTTTTCATAATGACTGTTTTCCTTAAACCTACATTGTGTAATGTTTTGAGTTGATTCTTAGCAAAAAAAACGTTGTTCTTTCACAAAAACGTACTCGTTCATGTGTAATTACTTCCACCAACTATTCAAAATATTCTCGTAAGCGTAGAATCTTTAAAATACAATAGCCAAAGAGGGACATACCTCCATCTTTAAAATACATTAGCCAAAGAGGGACATACCTCCATCTTTAGAATACATTAGCCAAAGAGGTACATACCTCCATCTTTAGAATACATTAACCAAAGAGGGACATACCTCCATCTTTATAATACATTAACCAAAGAGGGACATACCTCCATCTTTATAATACATTAGCCAAAGAGGGACATACCTCCATCTTTATAATACATTAACCAAAGAGGGACATACCTCCATCTTTATAATACATTAGCCAAAGAGGGACATACCTCCATCTTTATAATACATTAGCCAAAGAGGGACATACCTCCATCTTTAGAATACATTAACCAAAGAGGGACATACCTCCATCTTTAAAATACATTAACCAAAGAGGGACATACCTCCATCTTTATAATACATTAACCAAAGAGGGACATACCTCCATCTTTATAATACATTAGCCAAAGAGAGACATACCTCCATCTTTAGAATACATTAGCCAAAGAGGGACATACCTCCATCTTTAGAAAACATTAGCCAAAGAGGGACATACCTCCATCTTTATAATACATTAGCCAAAGAGGGACATAGCTCCATCTTTAGAATACATTAACCAAAGAGGGACATACCTCCATCTTTATAATACATTAACCAAAGAGGGACATAGCTCCATCTTTGTAATACATTAACCAAAGAGGGACATACCTCCATCTTTATAATACATTAGCCAAAGAGAGACATACCTCCATCTTTAGAATACATTAGCCAAAGAGGGACATACCTCCATCTTTAGAATACATTAGCCAAAGAGGGACATACCTCCATCTTTAGAATACATTAACCAAAGAGGGACATACCTCCATCTTTAGAAAACATTAACCAAAGAGGGACATACCTCAGCATTTCGCCCTCTTACACCTGTTTGCACTGTGACGAATGCCAGGGGTAGATTACTCGTCAGGGAATTACTCGCCAGCGCCACCGTAGAGGAAGGGTTAGAAAGTAATATTCAGTTGGTTGTCATATACAATTTCACCGCTAGATGGGAGAAATTCTTACACAATGTAGCTTTAAGCTTTTTGGCCCCGAGGAGATGCTACTTTCAAGTGTTGCTAGCTTTACAAGATTACCAATTAGGCAAGACTTAACTAATCTTGCACTTTGATCCTATTAAGGGCTTAATGCTGATTGGTTAAGCAGTAGAGCAGGGTTAGCCAATAAGTGCTGGCTATAGAATTTCATTTGATATGATTCTACAAGAGTAAAACACTGGGAACACTGTGACACATTATTCGTAGGCACGTAGCTAGAGGTTTCACGTTTTGTTTACGCACAACTTTCGCTTTTGTTAGATTTGGAACCTACGAGAGTCCGTAGTGACGTCACCTTATGGAAATTGTCAGAGGGGCAAGATGGCTACAGAACCAAATAAGACCGAGATCCTTACAATTTTCAAAAGATTAAGATCTAGTCCTACAAACAAGGTAACCGAATAAGACGCCACCGTTGTGCGTGTATCATTCTGTTTGTGTGGCGTGGGTTGGCAGTTTGTCGGTAAGCTTCAGAGGCGGGGAGCTGGCTAGCTAACTGTCTGCTAGCACATAGCTTAGCCAGGCCCAGCTAACATTAGCTAGCTAGCTAGCTAACGCGTTGAAGCAGTCTAACATAAAGGCCACGTATACGATTTGTGTTTGCTGAGGACGCCAACCAATTTAGCTACACTACTTTTGTAAAAGTAAAGAATGAATGAGCTCACTGGTTAGACTAAACTCTAGATATATCCAAAACAAGGCACGAAGTTGAGCTAAAGATATTAACGTTAAGTCGTAAAGTAAAACAGTATTGAACCATAACGTTATGCTATCCAGTGCTAACAGTGTCTGGTGTAACGTTACATTAACTAGCTACATGTTTGGAAGCCTTGCGTGTCAGAGCCATATGTTCACGTTAACGGTAACCGTACAGTATACTGGGTTTGATTATATATTTCTAACAAAGCTGGTTTCAACGAAAGCGTATGTTAACTGCAGTGGTGGAATCTAACGATGTACATTTTGATGAAGTACTTAACTTAAAGGTCCCATATTATGCTAATTTGAGGTTCATAACGTTACTTGTTCTTTGGGTTTCTACTAGAACATGTTTACATGCTTTAACGTTCAAAACAACTCTCTTTTTCATACTCTGTGGTTGAATATACAGATACATAAGGATGCTAGTGCTATATAATTGTACACTTTACTGTAACCACAATGTCAATCATTAACAACATGTAATTGAAAAACGCACTGCACCGTGAAGTCATCAGTCATATATCATTGTCACGGAGGGACTGACTAAAGGACTACAGTTGAAAATTTGCCAGCTGGCTAACACTGGCACATTTACAGAAATGTTGACTAATGTGTGTTGTCCTTTTTATAAAATAAACAATAAGAATAAGAGTGGGAAAACTGCCCACTGCAGTCAATGTATGTGCCATTCGGATGTTGAGTTGAGATGCTCATTACAGTTGTTCCAGTAACAGTAGATCATGAAATGTACATTCTGTTTCTGTACAGGTATGTTTTGACTGCGCTGCCAAAAACCCAAGCTGGGCAAGTATTTCATACGGTGTGTTCTTGTGCATTGACTGCTCTGGCATCCACCGCTCCCTGGGCGTGCATCTCAGCTTCATCAGGTAAACTTTGGTGGAACTCAATAGTGATCATATAGCTATTATAAATCATCATCATCATCATGGTGTATACTTTTTTTGACAGTTTAAGGGAGAAGTCGAGCTGTCTGGAAGAAGAGCATGAACGGCACTTTAATTGCCATGTGTGCTGTGTGTACTCTGTAGTTCAGAGGTTCTCAATGTTTTCTTCACCAAGGATTAAAGATGCCAGGATGGCCAGGATAGCTCAGTCAGGTAGAGCGGGCGCACTATTCAGAGTTTTCTAAAATTTCCTTCGGGATGAATAAAGTATCTATCTACCGCAAAATTATTCATGTAGAGAATATACATGTGTATATACATGTGTCCTTTGGAATAATTTTACCTAGCCTTTTTTTTTTTTTATTAATACACTTCTTCAGTCTTAGTTATGTGAAAGAACAACACACGAGAAATGTACTAAAGAAATTAGACATGTATTAAAAAATATATGCACCATCTCATCACAGAATACCTATAAAACAATGCAGTTGATATCAATTAAATTAGCTCCAAGGAACTGTAATTGAGAAGAGGGCTGACAGCTGATATTCTATGTGTTTTATAATTTTGTATTTGTGTTTATAGGACCCCCCCTAAAAATGAGATGCTAGATTTCAAGGAGCTATCTTTTTTTCTTTTTAAGATTATTTTTTTGTGGCTTTTCCGCCTTTAATTTTTGACAGGACAGCTAGGTGAGAAAGGGGAGAGAGAGGGGGAAGACATGCAGGAAATTTGTAACAGGTCGGATTCGAACCCTGGACCTCTGCATCGAGGTATAAACCTCAGTATATGTGCACCTGCTCTACCACTGATCCAAACCAGCCACAAGGAGCTATCCTTTCAATAAATTCAAATTCAATTTGAAATGCATTTCAGAACATACCACAGATTGTGAGTGACTAAGAATGTACAGACCCTGAGTGACCTGAAGTGCCATGATCCTGTGTACCTTTTACGCTGGACATTTTGAGTTTTCCAAATTCTTTCCTTTTTGCCTCAGGTCCACTGAGTTAGACTCCAACTGGAACTGGTTTCAGCTTAGATGTATGCAGGTTGGAGGCAATGCCAATGCGGTAAGTAATAACAAGATCTTTCATGTCCACGACCCATGTTCTAGGTGGGGTAATTAGCTACTATTGTTTGCTACTACTATTGATGCAATAACTCCCTTTCTCTTTCTGCCTGAAGACGGTGTTCTTCCGCCAGCATGGCTGCTCCACAAACGACACCAACGCCAAGTATAATAGTCGTGCAGCCCAGTTGTACAGGGAGAAGATTCGGCAGCAAGCAAATGCTGCGTTGTCGAAATATGGTTCAGATGTGAGTATCAATCGAGTGGAAACAGTTTGGGGAATTAATCTTACGTTGTAATTCCCCAAACGCCGGCACCACAGCTCTGCGAGCGCGCGCATCGACAGTCGGAGCTCCGCTCTCTGTCAAGATGCAGAGACGTCAGATATGCTTGCGCTTATGCGCTCTCGGGTACCGAAATTTGGCACCGTTTGATTTAAAGTGAATCCGTCCTCGGTAGTGCCGACGTTATTTGTTTGGTACCTATCCCTAGTAATGAGTGGCACATAACGTGAAGTAACATGGCATTTTATTTTGTTTGAGTTTTAACTTGCCCAGTGAGGCAAGTCAGTTTCTCTTCCACTTGCCCTACAAAAGAAATCCACCTGTCCTGGACAAGCGGACAAGCCTTAATGTCGAGTCCTGTCACATATTTAAAGATTGTAAAATTGTGTTTTTTGTATTTTCCAATTCATGGCACGTTTTAAAAAAAAAAGAAAAAAAAAAAGAAAAAAATGAAAAGGGAGAAAACAGGACAGAGTAACACGGCGGATATCGCTCATATACATTTTAAAAACTTATTTTAACGTATTTAAGGCGGCAAGCGTGTCTTGCTTAGGCGGCCGTCTAAGCTGCAAAGTGCTTCTGAGAGAAGAAACTAGAACATATTCACATTTAACAAGCTGACAGATCATTTTGACTCAAACCAAATTAATTGATGATCAAAATAGTTGGCAATTAATTTAATAGTTGACAACTAATCGATTCATCTTTGCCGCTCCTGTTAATTATATGCATCAAAACATCATAAATCTCCATTTTAATTCAGCGTGTTTTTAACTTGCAGGAGTGCACATGTCATCTGACAGAACATGCTGGATTTTTATTAATCCTAACTGGAGAAACAAGTTAATTCAGTGAAAACTATCTCAGCCAGAGAACAAACTCGCACTTAATGAACCCTCGCTACTTACTGGAACATTCAGTACAATCGCACACATTTCTCCTCTCCTCTCATCCTCTCTGTGCCTGTTGAATAAAGCACAATAACCTGGAATAATCTGAAAGAAATACATTGGGAGCACACACAGTGAGCATCGGAAGATTATGATAAACGAGCGGCATCTTTTTCTGTTCCAGGATGTTTCAGATCAAGCTAAAAATATTTACCACTTTTATGTGATGTTTCTTAATTTACCAATACTGGTCTGACCTCAGGTCCAGCTCCTGTGGTCTGTTAGCTTTTAGCTACACACAACCTGATTAGGGTTAAATAATTAGTTTTTGTACCTCACAGGTACAACACTCACTCAGTTGAAATAACCAAAATGAACCTGTGTCCTGTGGATGATTGACATGTTACATAAGAGTGATTATCACTGTCTGAGCCGTGTTGTCAGGTCTCGTTCAGAGTCCACAAGGTGTTTACTAATCACAGTGTATGATGATCACATTTCAGGGAATATGCCAAAAAGGTAGAAGTCACAATTGTAAACCTCCTGTGTGAACATAGTTGATGGAATTGTACGATACAACTTTATTGTCAACCAGGGCTGAAATTCTTTTTGCATCCCTGGGTAGCTCGTATAAAAAAGAGGACACGCACACATAAGATGACTAACACCAAAAGACATACATGAAACATTACCACAAATGACATAAACACCCAAGTAAGGAAACAAAGCATACATGTATATCAACAGAAAATGAACATACACACAGACAAGGTCTTTGTGTCTCTCAGTATAACTAACTCTTCCTCTTCTTGTTGCAGTTATGGATCGAGTCTTCTGCAGGAAGCACTCCTGCAGCTCCTGAGAAGGAAGAGGCAGACTTTTTTGCAGAACATACACAGGTTTGTTCCTAGTCTATATCGACGACGTTTTATTTACGGGATTGTTCCGGTGCTGCTGGAGGTTCCCCCGAATGTCCCGTCCGCCGCCCAAGACGATTGTGATTGGTTTAAAGAAATGCCAATAAACCAGAGCACGTTTTTCTCCTGTCCTGGAATGCTGTGTGCACTAGCCAGACCTTCCTCCGCAGCGCTGTTGAGGAAGGTCTGGCAATGTGAGACTAGTTTGTTGCAAAATCATGGCATGCTACAATCTTTAATAAATAAGTTTGTGCTAAAAATTGTTTTTTAGCACATATCAGGGAACATGTTTCACTACGTGGAACAGGAATATATTTGTGCCATTATAGATATTTGCCATATTTTGGCCAATATTTGTTTGTAATATAAATGCATAATACAATTTTTTTTTTTTTTTTTTAATTAACCTTAACTAAAACAGTTTAGTTAAATATAGTAAATGTGACACTGTAAACGACACTAGGAATTGAATAAGTATCAATAACTCAACACCATTATTTATTTTTTAAGATAATTTTTTTGGGCTTTTCTGCCTCTAATGGATAGGACGGCTAGGTGAGAAAGGGGAGAGGGGGGGGGGGAAGACATGCAGGAAATCGTCTCAGTTCGGACTCAAACCCCGGACTTCTGCGTCGAGGCATAAGCCTCTAAGTATATTTACACTTGCTCTACCCACTGAGCCAACACGGCCACCCATGAAATGATTTTTAAAAAGAACCTGGCTTTATGAATTCTTGTGTGCTTAATTGAAAATATAAATAGCTTGGATTTTTTCCCTTTTGTTTTCAGCCTGCTATGGACTGGAGCATGGCGCCAGCCTCCGAACCACAGCAGAATGGAGCCACTCTGACCCCCCAGCTATCAGACACAACGGCCAAAGGCCAGGATGACAACCGTTAGTACAACACATCTCTGTTTTACACATTTTACGTACACGTTGTTGTGGCAATACATATCGTTGGTTCAGTTCATTTTTTTAACATCTTGACAACTGTTTACATTTTGTTTTACCTTCACCAAAACAGAAAACAGATTTTCTGATATGTTACCATTACTTGCGATAAATAATATATTAAAGTGTTCTCAGTAGAGCTGCACAATTAAGCGCAATTGTATCAAAATCGCAATATGGACTAGTGCACAAATCCTATCCTACAGACTACAGAAAAAAATCTTTGTTTGGTACAGATCCTCGCAAAAATCACACTTTAATAATTTAATTTCTTTCAATGTTAATCATTTTCAATGAAAATGAGAATAATGATACAAAAACAAGCATTCCCTCCAATATCGTGAATAATATCGCAATATCAGTCAAAATAATCGCAATTAGATATTTCCCTAATATCGTGCAGCCCTAGTTCTCCGTTCTGCTTTTCTCCTGCTCTCAGTATTCGGCTAAAAATACAACAAATTGCTTGTTGAATATAAAACAAATGAAGGGAAATCCTTTCAACTTTCTTTTAATTGAACAAATTGAACATTGAGTTGAATATAAAAGGCAGCACTAGAAGTGACAGTTACATTTTAAAGTGTAGTTTTTTATGCTGATATTTTCTTTCACCTAACACCAAAAATATCGGAGCGTCTATCGCGATGTGTTTATTGCGGCAGTCGATGTTGCGGTGACGATAAAAAACCAATACATTGTGCAGCCCTACTAAGTCATGATATCTCGCCTCTGCTGGAAGATTCTGGTGTATAGAATGGGTTGTATCAAATAATATGTATAAATAATTATAACAGAAGTATCAGCTTGAGGTGACTCAACTTATATTACGCAACAAGCGGTGGAATAAAAGGAATATTTTGTCGTGTTGCTTGAAATGTTTTTTCCGTCTGGTTCTTTGTAGAGCCGGAGGAAGGACCCAGCATTGACGGTCTGAGCACATCCGACAAAGCCTCCATTGGTGAGTCTATTAGCCCGATTCAGCCTCTGCGAGTGACATCACAAGCACTGGTCTGCTCTTTAGTAACTCCAGTACCGTCATCTGCAATTTCCCGTGTCATGTTTTGACATTTGTGCTTATTCAGAGGGCACATACTTCCCTCAGTTTTGTTCTGCAGCTTCTCTGTCTCCCTTGGTTTACATATCTGTATCTGAGTGTGTATACAAACATGAACCTGTACTGTAACTCCCCTTCTTTCTTTTCTGCTGATTATTTTGATTTATTTCATTAAAAAAAAGAGACAAACTTATAAAAAAACAGGTGCAATAGGAACATTAAAAAACGCAGAAAGGGAGAGACTCAATCACCGATTATCAAAATAGTTGCTAATTACTTTTCTGTTGACTGATTCAATAATTCACTAATCATTTACACAATCCTTAATATGTCGTGAACGACACAAAGCCAACCAGCAGTGTATTAAACTGTCTAAACCAGAGGTCTTCAACAGGGGTTCCGTGACCCCTAGGGGGTCCTCAGAGTTACTGCAGCGGGGGGCCGCCAAATTCTTTAAAAAATATATTTTTTTGGAAGTTTCTTTTTTCTAAAATGAAATTTGTCTGAAAATATACCTCGATGTGAATCTAACATATTACGTAATAGCAAAGATAAATTGGCCTATTTGTGCAACAAAAAACACATGTATGTTTAATGTTAAAACATAATGTATAAATAATATCCAGGTCGTTTCATCCATTCGGCCCAGTTTAATATGCAACTCAATTGTTTACAATATATGCAGTAGGGGGTCCCTACTCGGTCTCTCTTTGAGCTAAGGGGTCCCTGGCCTAAAACACGTTGAAGACCCCTGGTCTAAACTGTCTATTCAGAGATCTTCAACAGGTGGTCTGGAAGGTCACGGAAAGCTTGTATCATGTGGACGCACCGACAGTGTTGTCATTACTTAGAATTCCTCATGGGGAGCAACAGAAACTACGCACTATGCTTTAAGGATTTACTGTGCCACATTTTAAAATTAAAACATGATGTATAAATGTATGAATATGTCAACAATGATTTATTTTTAATAGCTTAGTATTGTATGCAGCATAAAAAGGTATGTATTAAGGCTTTAGACCGCCCTACGCGTTGTTGTAGGCCCAGTTTATTATGCAACTCAATTTTATAAGTGCAGTATATATAGTAAGGGGTCCCTGCTCCGTCTCTTTTTCAGCCGAGGGGGCCTTGGCCTAAAAAAACGTTGAAGTCCCCCCTGCTCTAATTTCGACACAAACCTTGTTGATAAAGAGCATTATTCTTATGTTAAATCAGCTTCTTCTGTGTTTTGGGTTCTGGTTTTGTGACTGGTTTGTCCTTTTGTGTAGAGGACTCCATGCGTTTGTCATCACAGGAAGGATGGACACCTAAAGGTGATTAGCTGCTGTTTGCGCCTGCTGGTTAATGCCTCAGACGCATGGTTGTGTTGCCTGATTGACATCTCATCAGCCGCCTCTCATTTTCTCCTCTCTATCACGCACGTGAAAATAGATAGCCCAATTAGGAGGGCCTGTGATAGTTGTGTGCGGTTTTACGTGAGCACCTGCTGTTAAACACTTAGCTCTTTGTCAAACCAAAGCTTTGTAATCTTAGTCAAAAAAATGTAACCAAGGCTACTGTAATGCAAGTTGTCTTACATACCTGCCGGTAATCAGTGTGTGGATGAGTATTTTGCTTCCAGCATTTCAGATGCAACAGGTGTACATTGTTGCGCCATAACTCAAAAGGTAATACCTTGTTGACAAATGTGTTCAAAGGACTCTAATAATAGTATTTGTCACAATAGTCTGGTGTCAACTAGTCTCACATTGCCAGACCTTCCTCCACAGCGCTGCAGAGGAGGGTCTGTCTAGTCCACACAGCATTCCGGGATGGGAGAAAAACGTGCTCTGGTTTATTGGCATTTCTTTAAACCCATCACAATCGTCTTGGGCGGTGCTAAGCGCCAGACGGAGCCACGGTGCCTCTGTAAAATAGCCTCGGGAAGGAACTTGTTTTGGTGGAACGTGTGTACGTTCAAAAGTCGTTTTAGTCGTGCAACAGAAAACTCAGATTGGACAGATAGTCTAGCTAGCTGTCTGGATTTACCCTTCAGAGATCTGAGGAGCAGTTAACCATAGTCCTCACAAATCCACCGGAGGTTAGAACGCCAACACAGAGACAGAGGAAGGGGACGGACATCCGGCCGAAATGCAAGACATCTGGCAGAATTTCTGGCTGCACCTGAACAGTCCTGGAAATGAAAGGTCGTCGATATAGACTAGGTGTCTACTGAATTAATAGTTTTCGAAAGCGTCTGTTACTTTTAGTTGCCTACCCTTCACTTAGTTTTCTCACAGTGCAAATACTTCTGAAAGCAATCTGCCTGACTAACATCAGTGTTATGAGAGCTTGAAAGTTTTCGTCTCTCTATTGATTACGTGAAACCTAGTTTTGGCTAACGTGCTTCGCTGAGCATCAGCAGTGTTTGAACTAACAATGAAAGCCAAACCGAAGCCATGTTTCTTCTCCGTGTGCTGTCTCTGAGATACTACCTTGTTTTTCTGAGCTGGTGTGGTTTTACTTGCTTTGATTTCAGGTTGGCAAAGTAAAAAAAAATCATTTCACAATTTGCCTCTTCGGCTAAATGAAGGCTTAAAAAAGATTTTTTAACAGATTGTCACTTGTGTTACAGATGTGAAGCCTTCCATCATTGGAAAAAAGAAGCCCATGACTGCCAAAAAAGGGGTGAGTCATTTTCAACAAACCTTGACCCCTGTCTCTGCACTGCCAGATAGGGCTGGTCGATATGACGATATATATCGACATATGATTAGAGCTGCAAAGTTTAATCGATTCATTTTCAATTTGTATCGCGATACAAGCTCTACCGATTCAAGATCGATTCATTTTTTTATTTTAAATTGTATGTCTACTGCAATCACATGGGGGGAGTAACTACATTTACATACTGCGAATCATTTTTTGAATCGAGAATTGTTTTTGAATCGAATCTTAAGCCTAAAAATCGATATTGAATCGTGACTTTCTGAATCTTGCACCCCTAGTTTGCAACTATTAAATTAATCGCCAACTATTCTGATGATCGATTAATCGTTTGAGTCGTTTTTTATGGAAAAATGGTAAAAATTCTCTGATTCCAGCTTGTTAGATGTGAATATTGTTCTAGTCTCTTTTCTCCTCTGTGACAGTTAACTGAGTATCTTTGAGTTGGGACAAAAAGAGACATTTGAGGACGTCATCTTGGGCTTTTGGGAAACACTGATCCACATTTTTCTCTTTTTTCTGACATTTTATAAATCCAACAACTAATCCATTCATCCAGAAAATAATCGACAGATTGATCGAGAATGAAAATAATCATTAGTCGCAGCCCTACATAATGATATAAAAATGTCTATTGTAAATTTATTTCTATATCGCTCCTATTGTGATGTTGAAACAACCAGCAGCCAAACTGCGCTGTGGCAATATTTACATCTACGTTCTGATCCTTGCACGTTATGTTCATTTTCCACTAAAAGTACTTTTCATTTGTCAAGTATTAAATTCACACAGGAGTAGACAAATATAGGCTTTACTGTGTGGTCATTTCATACAGACTGTTTCTTTATTTATTGAATTATGGGAAAACATTGTGATCAGGGCTGCGCAATATTTTTTTGTTATCGCGATATCAACTGGCGCAATAAACACATGGCGAAAGGCTGCGACAGGTTCTTTGTGCTCAGACCGTCGATGCTGGGTCCTTCCTCCAGCTCTACAAAGAACCAGATGAAAAAACATTTCAAGCAACACAACAACATATTCCAGTTTACTACTAATATTTTCTTTGAAGCACTTCAAAAACAATGTTACTGTCATTCTTTTTTTAGTGGTGTCTTTTTATATGCAATTCAATGTTCAATAAAATAATTGTGGAAATGATTTCCTTTCATTTGTTTTAAATTCAACAAGCACTTTTTTGTATTTTAGCAGAATACTGAAAGCATCCGTCCAGAGTACACTTTATTATCTGTTTATTTATCGCAAGTAATATCGTCATCGCAATGTTCACCAACATTATCGCATATTTTTCTCATATCATTCAGCACTAATCGTGAAGTATATCGTTATGGAGATATGAAATGACTGATATCAGGATAGGTAATTTTGGCTATATTTATATATATATATATATATATATATATATATATATACACACACACACAGTGCCTTGCGAAAGTATTCGGCCCCCTTGAACTTTTCGACCTTTTGCCACATTTCAGGCTTCAAACATAAAGATATAAAACTGTAATTTTTTGTGAAGAATCAACAACAAGTAGGACACAATCATGAAGTGGAACGAAATTTATTGGATATTTCAAACTGTTTTAACAGATAAAAAAACAGAAAAATTGGGCGTGCAAAATTATTCAGCCCCTTTACTTTCAGTGCAGCAAACTCTCTCCAGAAGTTCAGTGAGGATCTCTGAATGATCCAATGTTGACCTAAATGACTAATGATGAAAAATAGAATCCACCTGTGTGTAATCAAGTCTCCGTATAAATGCACCTGCTCTGTGATAGTCTCAGAGGTCCGTTTAAAGAGCAGAGAGCATCATGAAGAACAAGGAACACACCAGGCAGGTCCCAGATACTGTTGTGGAGAAGTTTAAAGCCGGATTTGGATACAAAAAGATTTCCCAAGCTTTAAACATCCCAAGGAGCACTGTGCAAGCGATAATATTGAAATGGAAGGAGTATAAAACCACTGCAAATCTACGAAGACCCGGCCGTCCCTCTAAACTTTCAGCTCATACAAGGAGAAGACTGATCAGAGATGCAGCCAAGAGGCCCATGATCACTCTGGATGAACTGCAGAGATCTACAGCTGAGGTGGGAGACTCTGTCCATAGGACAACAATCAGTCGTATACTGCACAAATCTGGCCTTTATGGAAGAGTGGCAAGAAGAAAGCCATTTCTTAAAGATATCCATAAAAAGTGTTGTTTAAAGTTTGCCACAAGCCACCTGGGAGACACACCAAACATGTGGAAGAAGGTGCTCTGGTCAGATGAAACCAAAATCAAACTTTTTGGCAACAATGCAAAACGTTATGTTTGGCGTAAAAGCAACACAGCTCATCACCCTGAACACACCATCCCCACTGTCAAACATGGTGGTGGCAGCATCATGGTTTGGGCCTGCTTTTCTTCAGCAGGGACAGGGAAGATGGTTAAAATGTATGGGAAGATGGATGGAGCCAAATACAGGACCATTCTGGAAGAAAACCTGATGGAGTCTGCAAAAGACCTGAGACTGGGACGGAGATTTGTCTTCCAACAAGACAATGATCCAAAACATAAAGCAAAATCTACAATGGAATGGTTCACAAAAAAACATATCCAGGTGTTAGAATGGCCAAGTCAAAGTCCAGACCTGAATCCAATCGAGAATCTGTGGAAAGAACTGAAAACTGCTGTTCACAAACGCTCTCCATCCAACCTCACTGAGCTCCAGCTGTTTTGCAAGGAGGAATGGGCAAAAATTTCAGTCTCTCGATGTGCAAAACTGATAGAGACATACCCCAAGAGACTTACAGCTGTAATCGCAGCAAAAGGTGGCGCTACAAAGTATTAACTTAAGGGGGCTGAATAATTTTGCACGCCCAATTTTTCAGTTTTTTATCTGTTAAAACAGTTTGAAATATCCAATAAATTTCGTTCCACTTCATGATTGTGTCCCACTTGTTGATTCTTTACAAAAAATTAGTTTTATATCTTATATCTTATATCTGTTTGAAGCCTGAAATGTGGCAAAAGGTCAAAAAGTTCAAGGGGGCCGAATACTTTCGCAAGGCACTGTGTGTGTGTGTGTGTATGTATGTATATATATATATATATATATATATATATATATATATATATATATATATATATATATATATATATATATATATATATATATATATATATATATATATATATATATATATATATTTGTAGCATAGTCTATCCACCAGAGGGCGCTCTACAACCTCCCTGTTGGCAACACACTTTGATTTTTTTTTTTTTTTTTTTTTTTTTTTGTGTGTTTTTGTTCAAAGGACTTTAAGCTTCATATCTTAAGTTTGTATTTTTATACATTTTATTTATCAGAGCTTTAATATATTTTGATGTTCCGCTGTATTTTTAAATTGCATTATCATATTTTAGTGAGGACTCATAAATAACTACAAATAACTAACGTTGGGGAAATCTGTTACGAGTTTCTGGATTAAAATATATATATATATATATATCAGCTGGATTTTTGAATCACCAAATAATTGTATCGATATCGGCCTTAAAAATCCTTTATCGGTTGGCTCTAGAATCAATTTTAAGAATGTAATGTTTGTTTTTAAGCCCATTAATGGCCTGGCTCCAGTGTATCTGTCCGAGATTTAACTGTTGGCGAAAACAACAGGTCATTGTGGTCATCCAATCACCTGGCTTTAGAAGTCCCAAGGTCGAGGTGCAAGCACCGGGGTGATCGCGCTTTTGCAGTTGTGACACCGAGGCTTTGGAACAAGTTACCTCCCGACATCCGCGCTATAAGAGACGTAGCTCGTTTGAAATCTAACCTTAAAACGTATTTATTTAGAATGGCTTTTAAAACATAGTAGCGCTGTGACATTTTCTGTTTTTTTTTTTCTGCTTTCATGTATTCTTTTTCTGATTTATTCTATGTTTTATTCCTTCTGATCCTACTGTATGTTATGTTTTACTGTTGTTACTTCATGTAAAGCACTTTGGATACCTGTTGGTTGCTGTAAAGTGCTATACAAATGAATGTTGTTAATATGTAAAGTCAACTCTAACCTGGAACTAATCTGGGTCCCACATTTCCTACTGATGCAGCTCGGCGCAAAGAAAGGTCTGGGTGCCCAGAAGGTGAGCAGTAAGAGTTTCTCGGAGGTGGAGAAGCAGGCGCAAGTGGCCGAGAAGATGAGAGAGGAGCAGGCGGCTGAGGCGAAGAAACATGCCGAGGAGTCCATGTAAGGGATATTATTTTATCTCTCTTTACCCTGTACACTTTAGCATGAAAGAAATTGTTTTGGAAATTCCAGTTCAAAGAAGGGTGAATTGAGATTTTCTTTGTTGATTTTGTAATTTCCTTTCTACGATCAATTTATTTTTTTTCAAAATAAGAAATAAAACTCTGTTGGTAAACAATTGTCTACCTGTGCTCCGACGTAACCTCGTTCTGGCTCTTGCAGTGTGGCCTCGATGCGTTTGGCCTACAAAGAGCTGGAGATTGACAGGAAGATGGAGGAAAAGAAGATTCAGACCATGGAAGGCAAGAAGAGAGAGCAGGCTGAGAGACTGGGCATGGGCTTCGGCAACAGGAGGTAACATCACAGAGCTACCTGTTTCCTTTAGCAGGATATCTTTGGTTCAATGAAGACGGAATCAGGAGTGCTCTTTATTGTTCAGTTACGTTCTTAAAGCTTTAGTGCGTAACTTTTTGATATTAATGAACATTCATTTCATTCAATCCATCAGCAAATGAGTTGCTACAAAGCTAATTAAGACTATCAGCTCCACACAACTCTCTCTGGATTTCTCAGTATGACTATGTTCAGAAGATTGTCCGGTGACTTTCCGGTGCAGAAACTCGAGTGAAGAGAATGACCTCTTCTGAAGAGTCCTTCATGTTTTTTTAACCCTCCGTGTCCTCCTTGGCTACTGCTTGGAAGGGGATACAAGCCTTCCGATCACAGAAGGCTTGTATCATGTGGACGCGGCGACAGTGTTGTTGTCGTTACTTAGAATTCCTCATGGGGGAGACAGAAACTACACACTATAGCTTTAAAAGACACACTAAGGCCTACCAGACACTAAAAGACTTAGAACAGACTAAAGTCTGACACCATCTAAAGACAATCCTCTCACATCTTATGTTAAAGACATTTGTGTAAAGACTGGGGGATCTTGCAGGGTTACAAATTGCAAGACTTCAACTAGATTTGTTTAGAAAAATTCAACCCACATAGCTAGCTACTGCTAGCGTTAGCTGCTAATTTAAGGGAAAGCCCCATCTTTAGCAAGACTCTCAGGATTTCATTCCGATATTGGAAATTAGTCTGCAAACAGTGGAATCGCTTGAAAAGTCGTTTGGTGTAAGGTTGGCATGACTGAATGTGCATAAGCAAGCGTTTTTTTAACAACTTTATTATTAGATTAGATCAAATTAGACTTTATTGATCCCAAATTGAGAAATGTCAGTGCTACAGCAGCAAAATATCAGACACACAGCATGCATACAGAATATACAAGAAATAATAAATAGGATAGAAGACAAGATACAAGAACAACTATTCAAAAATAAAGATAAAAAAATTCAAAAGAACGTCTATATAAGTTGGGAATAAAAACGTACAAGGAGCAGGACCCCTTGATTGATGGAATATGCGTAATCATCACAAAGCGTTTGAGTCATCTCTAAATGGGTGTGATTGTTTCAGTGCTGTGTCCCACTCGGTGATGTCGGAGATGCAGGTGATCGAGCAGGAGACTCCCGTGGGATCCAAGTCCTCCTCTCGCTCCAAACTGGACATGTTTGATGAGCCGGGTTTCACCTCTGGACCCCCAAAGTACGTGACTCACTCTCAAAGGATACCTACTTATTAATCTACTATAGTTTAAATAAGAGCTGCAAAGATTAAAGGATTGGTTGTCAACTATTAAATGAATTAACTGTTTTGATAATCGATTAATCGGTTTGAGTCTAAATTCAGCTTATTAGATATGAATATTGTTCTAGTTTCCTTTCTCCTCGTTGGGAAACACTGATCCACATTTTTCACCATTTTCTGACAATTTAGGGACCAAACAACTAATCGATTAATTGAGAAAAGAATGGACAATGAAAATAATCGTTAGTTGCATCCCTAGCTTTAACCTGCTTTGACCCTCAGAAATAAAGAAGACTAGGTGTCCCAGACCAGCAGGGACTTTGTTGATAATCCACTGTGTTTTAATGTTTTAGATATAAGGACAACCCATTTACAGTGGGAGACAGTTTTGGATCCCGGTGGGACACGGAGGCAGGAACTGCCTCCTTTACCACCTCCTGGGCTCTGGAGAAAGAGGACCCCAAAGAGGAGATCACCATCTCTAGTATTCAGCCAATTGGAGAAAGGTATCTACACACATGCTGCCTCTGTCTTCTGTGTTACGTAGTAAAAAAATAAAAGGGTTGTGTCCACTGGACTGGGTGCAGCTCTGATGTGTTGTTTTATGTGTTTAATTCAGACTTCCCAGCAGAAGAAAAGCCGACGTATCGGCTCCGGTGTCCGAGTCGAGTGAGGCCCGACAGAAGTTTGCAAATGCCAAGGCGATCTCTTCGGACATGTTCTTTGGTCGGGAGAGCAGCGCAGAGGTGAGAAACCACACGAGACAAAATAAGAGTTTACTTAAATAAAAAACGTAATGTGCAAAATAATCGTTTTACTCAATTACTCTGTTTTTGTGATCGCTAGGAGCCGAAATCGTAATCATGATTTTAAAATTTAGATTATTTGCCCAGCCCTAGCTTCAAGCATACGTCCACATTTCAAATTGTTGGCAACTATGTGTTGAAAGCAATAACTCCCCGAGAGAGATTTGTGTGCCTATTGTTTGTTTTTGTAAAAACGGTATTTTCATTCCCCCGGTGTGAACTGTTCTTTCTTCTTCTGTCAGTATGATGCAAAGACCAGACTGGAGACCATGTCTGGAAGCTCCTCCATCAGTTCAGCTGACCTGTTCGGGGAGGGCAGTGACCAAAAAGGTATGACGTCTTTGCTTGTGTGTTGCTGGCATTTTCTTTTTCTTTTTCTTAGTGTCAGAAAACCCCATGATAAGAGAACACCGCAATTAATGTAAAAGTCTCGGTAATTTCCTTAAAGAATTGTTCACTGAGCTTATAGTCAACGTTACTCAAACAGGAGGACATGCATTCATTGGGGACTATTTTCGCTGCAGATTAATTAAAGGTCCCATATCCGGCTCATTTCCAGGTTCATACCTATATTTTGTGCTTTTACTAGAACATGTTTACATGCTTTAATGTAAAAAAAAATATATATTCTCATAGTTCTCATAGTCTGTCTGAATATACCTGTATACTCTGTCTGAAACGCTCCGTTTTAGCGCACGTCTCTTTAAGGCCCCCTCCCGAAAAAGCCCGGTCTGCTCTGATTGGTCAGCGTTTCCGGGTCTTTCGCATTTGTGCTCCCGGAGTCTCTGCACCGTTATTGCAGCCGGGGAATAACTGTAATGTCACTGTAGCGGCAGTCTTGACCAAAATATCATATACTTGTGACATCACAACTGTCCAGGAAGTCCTGACGGCTCGTTTAAAGGCACAGTTTCTGAATAGGAGCTGTGTGCATTTTTCTGTAGATTGATCATTTTGAAAGGGTCACAGTATTTATATAGCACCTCGAAAAAATAAAAATATCCCTTTTTTCAATATGGACATTTTAATATAAGACAAAGAGTTGATAAAAGGTTATAGAGCTTTTAAATGTTGCCTTCACAAAACATGCTGAATAGAAAAACAAACTGAATGTATGGATTTCATTTAAATATGTCAGACACTAAATGTACACTACTTCCTCTCGTCTCATGTTCCAGGGCGGGCGCCAGGCTTTGACAGCGTGCTCCCCTCCGGCCCGGACATTGCACAATTCAAACAGGGAGTGAAGACTGTAGCAGGCAAGATGGCAGTGTTGGCCAACGGTGTCATGAATACAATCCAGGTGAGACATCAACAGAGTTAGGCCTGAAACTATTCCTCGGGTAACTCGAATAATTTGATTACTAAAAAGCCTCGATGCAAAAATGTTACCAACGCATCGGTCACGGTTTTTCCGCACTCTGGGCTGACGCTGCTGTGGCGATACATGCCATGAAGACTGACGGCGCAGATTACAAAATGAAGACAACGCGTAAATAGTGGGGGGCTAAGAGAAGAGACAGGCAAGAGAAAATGACAGTGGCCAAAGTTTGAAATCAGTTCAAGCGTAATTAAAACGTACAGTGCGTCTACTGCAAAATGGAACTAGCTTACCACAATACTTATTGTATAATACTATGCTACTTGGGCGGAGGACCTGAGAAGCACCGTTGTTACTCTCTGCTCCTCACCACGACGCTTCTCAGGTGTTGTGCTAATCACTCCGCCCAAGTAGCAGTTAGAGCTGGGCAATATATCGATATTATATCAATATCGTGATATGAGACTAGATATCATCTTAGATTTTGGATATCGTAATATGGCATAAGTGTTGTCTTTTCCTGGTTTTAAAGGCTGCATTACAGTAACGTGATGTCATTTTCTGAACTTACTGACTGACTGTTGTAACTGTTCTATTATTTGCCTTTACCCTCTTAGTCATTATATCCACATTACTGATGATTATTTATCAAAAATCTCATTGTGTAAATATTTTGTGAAAGCACCAATAGTCAACACTACAATATCGTTGCGGTATCAATATCGAGGTATTTGGTCTAAGATATCGGGATATTTGATTTTCTCCATATCGCCCAGCCCTAGTAGTAGTGCTTCGCCTTCTGAGAATATAGTTCCCAGTTTATATACGGTTAGAAGACGGCTGTGTCTCATGTGATCTTGTTATTTGTACACGCTGTGACTATACAAATCACAACATGTAAATAGGAACATGTTGGAGTTATTTTGTCACTTATTGGGAACGCATGGACTTATCTAACTCTGGGGGATACGGTGAATAAAACAAAGTCCCAATAAGTCGGCGTGTTCCTTTTAAAAAGAAGTGGTATTCGGTACAGCCCTAGTTAACACACTGACTACTGAAAAGTATCTCATACCACCTCACTTCAAAACATCTGAACTAACCCTTTAAGCTGAGTTGTTTGGCACTGTAGGAATGATTCATCATGTGGCTTTATAAAAATGAAAATGTTTTCTCAGGATCGCTACGGCGCCTACTGATCAGCAGCGACCTGTGGGAAGACGTGCTGATGCCTGTGAAGAGCAACGAGACCTCGTGACTGAAACGTGCATTTGGGCGGAGTAGATGGGACGAGAGAGACAGAGACGGGAAGCCGAAAGGATTGCATGGGGGAAAAAAATAAATAAATCGTCCTTCTCTCCCATCCTCTTCTTCTAGAGACAATTTCACAGGAGTGAGTCATTCTCATTAGCAGACTCTTGAGTTTTTATTTTCATAAAAGGAACCATCGAAGAGCGTCGTTTGTACTAAACCAAGAGTTGTGTTGTAATTTACCGTCAAATTCTTTGGTCTTAGTTTTCAAAAGTTAATTCTACTATATTTTATTCCTTAAATACATAAATCCAAGTGTTATTTGATTCATAGTATCAAATACATCATGCTTATGTCTTTTTTGTTTGTTTTTATTGTGATATATAAAAAAAATGCAGTTTATATTTTCAACCATCAGCGTTAATTTGAACAAAAATCCACACTGTTTGCATTCAGTGTTTGATTCACTGCTGTTCACTTACAGTACAGTTTGTCCACAGGTTATTTTTAATTTTTTTTCATTTACACAAAGCACTGACGGCAACTGTCTGGACACTTTGACACGGTTTGTGAGTTTGGAATTATGCATTTCTGTCTGAGTGAAAGATCTCTTGTGAAACATATTTGATGTCCTAGCTGCTATGGTTATTTATTATCCATCGTTGTAAACCCAGTCGTCCATGAGACAGCGCAGGCCAATTGGAGATTCAGAATTAAAGGAGATTAAACCCAATCAGTAGTTGTAAAGAAAGACATCAAATGAGCGTTACGTCAGTTTTAATCCGGACGTCAGATAGAACACGTGAAGTCCAGCTCTTAAAACAAAGATCCTGTTTTGACTATGGAGCTTCATTTCACTTTAAAGGGCAATTCCTGCGCAAAATGAACCTAGGGGTTAATAACGGTCAGTGCAACGCTTATCAGTTTAATTTTCTAAGTACAAACGGACATTTGGAAAAACAGAACGAAGGGAGAGAACAGTATTGAATAATTGGAGCCCAGACGCAATTTTCTAAATGAAAACAGAAAATTGGAAAAACAGGTTAAAGATCCAATTTTTTAGTTTGTCAAGGTGGAAAGAAATTAAAAATTGGATATTGGAACCCATTTTTCTGTTTTTCCAAATGTCCGTTTGTGCTTAGAAAATTGAATTGATAAGCGTTACACTAACCAATAACACGTGTACCGAGTCGACCGTTCTCTGGGCTATGTTTTCATGCTAATCAAATGTTTATTTTTTTAAAGATTATTTTTTGGGGCATTTTAGGCCTTTATTTGACAGGACAGCTGAAGACATGAAAGACTGGTAGAGTGAAAATAAATAACCATTTCTACACCACTAACAAGGCTCAAAATAGCACCACACTTCCACGGTGGCATAATGAGGGTCCCTACATGTAAACCGAAGCATTGAGAACTTTGTAAGTGTACAGACAGTTTATTAAAGACTTACCTTACCTTAAAAAGACATTACCTTCGGCATTCGATTAGCATGAAAACATATCCCAGGGAACGGTCGACTCGGTACACGTGTTAACCTTTAGGTTCATTTTGCGCCGGAATTGTCCTTTAATGTCATGCTGGTTGAATCTGAAGTCTGCCTCGATGTACCTCAACTCTGAAAGGCTTTTTCTTCTCTCGAGGGAGGCAACTAACGATTATTTTCCTTGTCGATTAATCTGTTGATTATTTTCTGAATGAATGGATTAGTTGTTGGGTCTATACAATGTCAAAGGGTGAACAATGTGGATCAGTGTTTCCCAAAAAGCCCAAGATGACGTCCTCAAATGTCTTTTGTCCACAACTCAAAGATATTCAGTTTACTGTCCCAGAGGAGAGAAGACATTAGAACAATATTCCCATTTAACAAGCTAAAATCTACTTATTTTCATGAAAAAATGACCCTATTAAGAATCTAAATAGTTGGCGAATATTTGAATAGTTGACAACTAATCAATTGATCGTTGCAGCTGTACCTCTCTCAGTAGTTTAACCTTTTATTTTGGAAGGCTGACGTCTTCAGTTTCTGTTCAGTTTTTAATTATTGGCCAATTAAATTTTCCTTCCTAATATTCCTGACTTTAAAGGTGTTAACCACATCGTAACAGTTGTGCCCATTAAGACAAAAATGATTTGTCTTTGTGAGAAGGAGCCCTTTCTTCTCCGACGCCGTTCAGCTGAAGAAATGTTTTCAGGGCCGACTTATTAAGCATGGTCTGAAAGCTTACATGTGTCACACACCATCTTACTCCTCCCACACACACACACTGCCTTCACCTTTATGTTCCCGGCAGACTTGACATTCAACAAGTTATTGAAAGAACGGTCTCAAGTAGATGAGAGCTCTGGAAACCTGTTAGTAATCCTAGCGTGGCCATGCCTGTGTATGTTCCACCCGTGATAAAAACTCTCCAAAAAAAGTAACAAACGTGAACTGAGAGGATGAAACATTTGACTATTTATTTGTAGGCTACAAAAAAAGAAACCTATTCAGTAAGTTAATAAAGATTCAAAACCTCTGGCTTGTTCTCGTCATTGACTCCAGCTTACACACACTGTAAATGAAAATATTGGACGTAGAAATATTACGTAGACACACACACACTTGCACGGCCTTTAATCGGTTTTTGCCGTCTCACATTATTCATAATCAACCCTTGTGTTGTCTTTGTTTCAACCTTGAAAAACACTTTTTCTGACATTTGTGATGCCTTTTTTCACAATTTGTTTTTGCTTTTTCCAACGTTTTAAATTTTTCTTCTACACATTTTCAGCGCTTTTTTCTACGTCCAATATTTTCTGATATAAAACAGAAATTTAAAACGGGCCAATGTGACCTGAAGTCAACACAAGGGTTAAACTGTTTCCCACTGGCATCGTACAGCTCATTTCTGCATGAAAACTCCAACAAGAACGGGGGATGTGAAAGCCTACTCGGGTAAATGAGGTGTTGAGATTGTCGTCTCTAGTTGTGTGCTTCAGACGTTGTCGTACAGATTCCTGCCCTGCGGCACCAGTTGTCGACAAACGAGGCCGCTCATCTTGACAGAATGGAACACAGAGCCGAGGGCTTCGAGAAAATGGAATGAAATATTGTTGTTCATAAAAATATTTGACCTCATAATGCAAGCTGTCAAAGCAAATACCAAACGCTTCACGGTACAGACAATGGCGTCAATCATGAACAACTCAAAGAATGAAGATCTCCGACACTTAGCGTCAGTCACACTCGTGTTTCATAAAGTGAAAAACAAGGTAATAAAACCTGTGGGGGGGGGGGGGGGGGTTTGATTTATTTCTGGAGTAGCCTTCTAAATCAAGACGTTTTGTCACTAAGGAGGTCCTCGCTGTCAGTTCCGAGTGGTCATCATTTCCACATCATTTTATCTGATTCGTGGGGAATTACAGCAAGCGTCTCTGTCCCTGGGTCCGACCGTCCCTTTCTCAACGTTGCCCTTTTTTTTGACTTGCAGACGTCAAAGGTGCGAGCACGTCCAGCAGGCTTTATCCCCAGTTGTAGAAGTAGATCTTCTGCCAGGTGGGGAGGTAATCCATTAGAGGGCCTGAACAGACAAACGAGCACCAATATGTTATGAAATGGATATTTTTCTCCAAACTTTTATTTTATTCATTGTTTTGTTTTTATGATTGAATGAATAGTTTATTTCAAACTACATACAAAAGAATAAACCAAAAAAACACACAAAATACAATATATAAAAGTTGTTCACTATGAATATGAGAAAAAGCAAGAATAAGCTAAATAAATACATACTATTATATTAAAGTGCTGATATTACGCTTTTTGGCTTTTTCCCTTTCCTTTATTGTGTTATATATCTTTTTGTGCACGTTATAGGTTTACAAAGTGAAAAAGCCCAAAGTCCACCCCAAAGGGACTTACCATCTCCAACAGAAAACACTGTTCACAAACTGCTCCAAACAGCTCTATTGTAGTCCAGCCTTTACTTCAGAGACAAACGTGGTCACTTTGGAACACACGTTATAATGCTCGCCTAGCTGCTAGCATGGCACGCCCTCATACTCTGCTTCTGACTGGCTAGTAGTCCTTACCTAGGTACTGTCAGGGCACGCCCTCATACTCTGCTTCTGACTGGCTAGTAGTCCTTACCTAGCTACTGTCAGGACACGCCCTCATACTCTGCTTCTGACTGGCTAGTAGTCCTTACCTAGGTACTGTCAGGGCACGCCCTCATACTCTGCTTCTGACTGGCTAGTAGTCCTTACCTAGCTACTGTCAGGGCACGCCCTCATACTCTGCTTCTGACTGGCTAGTAGTCCTTACCTAGGTACTGTCAGGGCACGTCCTCATACTCTAAGCTCATTTGTGGAGGTCAGCCTAATGGAGCAGACGTGGCGGCGGTACTTACGTGCAACGAGGCCGATTCCTGGGACGTGATCGGCCAGCAGTCGGAGCAGGAAGAGAATCTTCTCCCTGCAGACCAACAAACAGTTTAAAACATCATGTACCAAACAAAGATGATTGTGCTTTTTCTGATATTTAAAACGGCAATTTCCCGTCCAGCGCCCACGTCTATAAATAGCAAATGCACCTGCGCCCATCTGTGCGCCCATGGGCATGCTGGTCTTACAGGGAGGTGTGTTCAGGTGCATTCTGGGCGTATTGCTATCTTGAGGCAGCGGGAAGGGATCGCACCATTGACCAACAGAAACCTGGTCTAAAGTCAGTAACGCAGCATTGTTAATTTAACAGCAGCACACAAACATGCTGAAGATTACAAATAAAAATATTACGGTGCAAATCCTCCATCATAACAGCGATGCTCCAAGGTCCAAACGTGCCTGGCTGTTAAAGGGAATGGGAGATGATCTCTGATTGGTTGATTGCATGTTACGCCCAAAACACACCTCTGATTAATGAAGACACTAAGTCCAACCCTTTAGAACCATGCGCCCGGCACACAGACCCTTTTTTCCGCCGTCAAACTAGCAAAAGTGGATTTGGACACGCCCTAAACACACCTGCACCAGGCACTTCATGTCTTGTGCTTAGATCGTTAAAATAGGGCCCTAGGTGAGAGAAACAAAGTGTCTCCCCTGTTCTCTCTGACCACGGTGGGAAATCTGGAGCAGGAGAAGTTAACCCTCTCCTTGATTTCATGTTGTTTATGGAGAAGGAGAACCAGGAAATGAGACGGGGGAAATGCAACGCTACCAAGCCACGGCCGAGAGACGTGCGTCGCT